>JASTWF010000107.1:1042877-1057877 GCA_030390025.1 Squalus acanthias | reverse complement strand
GTCCTCTACTGTAAAGACTGATACAAAATATTCATTCAGTGTTTTTGCCATCTCCATATTTCCCACCATTAATTTCCCGGTCTCATCCTCTAAGGGACCAACATTTACTTTAGCCACCCTTTTTCTTTTTATATAACTATAAAAACTCTTACTATCTGTTTTTATATTTTTTGCTAATTTACTTTCATAATCTATCTTCCCTTTCTTAATCAATCTTTTTGTTATTTTTTGCTGCCTTTTAAAGTTTTCCCAATCCTCTGTCCTCCCACTAGATTTCGCTACCTTATATGCCCTTGTTTTTAGTCGAATACTATCCTTAATTTCTTTACTTAGCCACGGATGACTGTCCTTTCTTTTACACCCTTTTCTTTTCAGTGGAATATATTTTTTTTGGAAGTTGTAAAATAACTCCTTGAATGTACACCACTGATCATGTGTCGTCTTACCCTTTAATCTATTTTCCCAATCCACTCTACTCAATTCCGCTCGCATACCTTCATAGTCTCCTTTATTCAAGCTTAGCACGCTTGTTTGAGATCCAACCTTCTCACCCTCTAATTGAATATGGAATTCAACCATGTTATGGTCACTCATTCCAAGGGGATCCTTTACTAGGACATTTTTAATTAATCCTGTCTCGTTACACAGGACCAGATCTAAGGTTGCTTGCCCCCTGGTCGGTTCAGTTACATACTGCTCAAGAAACCCATCCCTAATACACTCAATGAACTCATCCTCAAGGCAGCCCTGCCCCATTTGATTTGTCCAATTAATATGATAGTTAAAATCCCCCATAATTATAGATGTTCCCTTTTTACATGCCTCAACTATTTCCTGATTGATACTCCGTCCAACAGAGTTGCAACTGTTCGGAGGCCTATAGACTACGCCCACTAGTGTTTTTTTCCCCTTATTATTCCTTATCTCCACCCAAACTGTTTCATTATCATGATTTTTTGACCCAATATCATTACTCTGTATTACACACACACTCACTCACTCACACACACAGACACACTCACACTCACACAAACACACACACTCACACACAAACACTCACATAGACACACACACTCACACACACACACTCACACACAGACACACAAACACAGACACACACACAAGCACACAAACACACACACACACACACGCTCACACTCACACAAACACACACACACACAAACTCACTCACACACAAACACACTCACTCACATACACTCACACACACACAAGCACACTCACACACACACACTCACTCTCACACAAGCACACTCACTCTCACACAAGCACACTCACTCACACACACAAACACACTCTCACACACACACTCACACACACAAACACACTCTCACACACACTCACACACACAAACACACTCTCACACACAAGCACACACACACTCACACAAACACTCACACTCACACTCACACACACACACTCACACACACACACAAACACACTCTCACACACAAGCACACACACACTCACACAAACATACACACTCACTCACACACTCACAGACACAGACACACACAAACACATGTTTCTAACCCTCTTCCTATAAGGAGTTAATCTCGTTGTTGGGTTGTGTTCATGTATAAAGCCCTTTCTCCGCACATGTGTTGGCCGTACTTCCTACGCCCACTGGGCCAGTTCCCGTATTTTCATTTGGAGTGTGTCCTGAATTGATCTTGTTGCGTTGCCATGAACTCTCCGTGGGGCTGGGGGGGAAGGATTGTATTCACCAGCCGCGTTAATCCTTTCCGGTTCAGCCACGTTGATCTCTCAGCCCTGACGGTGTGGGCACACCCCTCGGCCCAGGTTACACTGACGTCTCTCTCTGTACCGTTGCTGTTTCCAGAACAGAGAGGGCCGGGTTGGGTGGGGGCTGGGGGAGGCGCTGGGGGGTAAGAGGCATTGCAGAGCGAGGAAGATCAGGCAATGTTAAACCATCAATCCATCTTCTCATTTTCCCCCTTCCCCTCCCGTACCACCAGCCTTTAGCCAGGATTAATATTCTGCTAAACAGATTATTCCTGATTGAACAGGTCTTTGGGGAGATCACTGCCTCCAGCTTTAGACATTCTTCAAGGCTCATTGAATGCTCCTTTAACCCTTCCATAACTAGGGAGTGATAGTGTCCTAGAATCAGACAGCACAGGAGGAGGCCATTCGGCCCATCGTGCCTGTGCTGGCTCTTTGAACGAGCTCTCCAATCAGCCCCACACTCCCCCTGCTCTTTCCCCATAGCCCTGCAAATTTTTCCCCTTCAAGTATTTATCCAATTCCCTTTTGAAAGTTCCTATTGAATCTGCTTCCACCGCCCTTTCAGGCAGCGCGTTCCAGATCACAACAACTCGCTGCGTAAAAACATTTCTCCTCATCTCCCCTCTGGTTCTTTTGCCGATTATCTTAAATCTGTTGTCCTCTGGTTACCGACCCTCCTGCCACTGGAAACAGTTTCTCCTTATTTACTCTATCAAAACCCCTCATTTTGAACACCTCGAATAAATCTCGCCTTAGCCTTCTCTGCTCTAAGGAGAACAATCCCAGCTTCTCCAGTCTCTCCACATAACTGAAGTCCCTCAACCCCTGGTACCATTCTGCTCAATCTCCCCTTAACCTTCTCTGCTCTAAGGAGAACAACCCCAGCTTCTCCATTCTCTGGTAGGCCCCTGGGTTAGAGAGAGAGGGAAATTAGCCAGGGTTCCTGCTCCTGATCACTGTCCAGTAACCCCTGGGTTAGAGAGAGAGGGAAATTAGCCAGGGTTCCTGCTCCTGATCACTGTCCCACTGACCCTTGGGTGACAGAGAGGGGAAATCAGCCAGGGTTCCTGCTCCTGATCACTGTCCAGTGACCCCTGGGTTAGAGAGAGGGGAAATCAGCCATGGTTCCTGCTCCTGATCACTGTCCAGTGACCCCTGGGTTAGAGAGAGAGGAAATCAGCCAGGGTTCCTGCTCCTGATCACTGCCCAGTGACCCCTGGGTTAGAGAGAGGGGAAATCAGCCAGGGTTCCTGCTCCTGATCACTGCCCAGTGACCCCTGGGTTAGAGAGAGAGGGGAAATCAGTCAGGGTTCCTGCTCCTGATTACTGTCCCATTGACCCCTGGGTTAGAGAGAGGGGAAATCAGCCAGGGTTCCTGCTCCTGATCACTGTCCAGTGACCCCTGGGTTAGAGAGAGAGGAAATCAGCCAGGGTTCCTGCTCCTGATCACAGCCCAGTGACCCCTGGGTTAGAGAGAGAGGAAATCAGCCAGGGTTCCTGCTCCTGATCACTGTCCAGTGACCCCTTGGTTAGAGAGAGGGGAAATCAGCCAGGGTTCCTGCTCCTGATCACTGTCCAGTGACCCCCTGGGTTAGAGAGAGAGGAAATCAGCCAGGGTTCCTGCTCCTGATCACTGTCCAGTGACCCCTTGGTTAGAGAGAGGGGGAAATCAGCCAGGGTTCCTGCTCCTGATCACTGTCCAGTGGAAGATCAGTAGTGGCGGAAGGGGTTGGGGGGTGTGAGTTGTCGAGGTGTGACTTGGAATTCTGGCAACGAGGAAGATCTGATCGCGTCAGTGGCAGGGAGCGAGAAAATGAGGCCACAGCTGCTCAAACCTTGTGAAGCATTTATTTGATTTTCAGCAGCGCTTACACTAACCACATCCGACATTCGAGGAGATCCCTTCACTCTTCACTCTTCACTCTTCCTGGGCCCTCGCACGGCGCCAACAGGAAGGCGCAGGAGCCGAGCTCATTGGAGGTGTCGCAGGAGTCAACGGCCATCCCTGTTGCCACTTCCAGACACCTGGCTCTCTCCCCTCGGAATATTTCAGGGATGTGTCCGTTGACACGGGAAGTGGAAAGCGAGCGATGGCCGTTCACGCGGGGAGGCAAGTGAGGAGATCTCGCAGGTCAACTCAACGGGGCATGCGCGAGGGGCCGTTCCAGAGCCGTTCTGGGAACGCAGATTAACAGCAGAGGGTTTAGCTGCCCTCGGAGCAGAGTGGGGAGGGGGGAGCGGAGGACTGAGGTGCAGAGGGCTAAGGAAGGATGAGGATGGAGCATTTGGTAATGGTGGGAGTGATTTCTGAGGTTGAAAAAGAAGAATGAAAGACTTGCATTTATATAGCGCCTTTCCCAACATCCAGACGTGCCAAAGCGTTTCGGGAAGTAGTTTAGTTGAAGTGGGGTCACTGTTGTAATGTAGGATTTGTGGCAGCCAATCTGCGCACAGCAAGCTCCCACAAACAGCAATGTGATAAATGACCGGATCATCTGTTTTTGTTATGTTGATTGAGGGATAAATATTGGCCCCAGGACACCGGGGATAACTCCCCTGCTCTTCTTCGCAATAGTGCCACGAGATCGTTTACATCCACCTTCCTCAGTACTGCCCCTCCGACAGTGCAGCGCTCCCTCAGTAATGCCCCTCCGACAGTGCAGCGCTCCCTCAGTACTGCCCCTCTGACAGTGCAGCGCTCCCTCAGCACTGCCCCTCCGACAGTGCAGCACTCCCTCAGTATTGCCCCTCCGACAGTGCAGCACTCCCTCAGTACTGTCCCTCCGATAGTGCAGCGCTCCCTCAGTACTGCCCCTCCGACAGTGCAGCGCTCCCTCAGTATTGCCCCTCCGACAGTGCAGTGCTCCCTCAGTACTGTCCCTCCGACAGTGCAGCGCTCCCTCAGTACTGCCCGTCCGACAGTGCAGAGCTCCCTCAGTACTGCCCCTCCGACAGTGCAGCGCTCCCTCAGTACTGTCCCTCCTACAGTGCAGCGCTCCCTCAGTACTGACCCTACGACAGTGCAGCGCTCCCTCAGTACTGCCCGTCCGACAGTGCAGAGCTCCCTCAGTACTGACCCTACGACAGTGCAGCGCTCCCTCAGTACTGCCCGTCCGACAGTGCAGAGCTCCCTCAGTACTGACCCTACGACAGTGCAGAGCTCCCTCAGTACTGACCCTACGACAGTGCAGCGCTCCCTCAGTACTGCCCGTCCGACTCTGAAGGGGATTGACAGGGTAAATGATGAGAGGATGTTTCCCCTAGTGGGGGGATCTAGAACTAGGGGGTATAGTTTCAGAATAAGGGGTCGCCCATTTAAGACGGAGATGAGGAGGAATTTCTTCTCTCAGAGGGTCGTGAATCTTTGGAATTCTCTACCCCAGCGAGCTGTGGAGGCGGAGTCATTGAATATATTCAAGGCGAAGATTGACAGACATTTGAACTACAAGGGAGATGGGGAGAGAGCAGGAAAGTGGAGCAGGCTCGAGGGGCCGATTGGCCTACTCCTATTTCGTATGTCCCCTCAGTACTGCACTGGAGTGTCAGCTTAGCTTTATGTGCTCAAGTCCCTGGAGTGGGCACTTGAACCCACAACCTTCTGACTCAGAGGTGAGAGTGCTACCCACTGAGCCACGGCTGACCACATGGGTGAAATGGGTGATGGTGGGACAGATGGTTGAGGTTAGGTTTGATGATTATAAAACACTGGTTCGGCCCCAACTGGAGTATTGTGTCCAATTCTGGGCCCCACACTTTAGGAAGGATGTGAAGGCCTTAGAGAGGGTGCAGAAAAGATTTATGGGAATGGTTCCAGGGATGAGGAACTTCAGTTACGTGGACAGACTGGAGAAGCTGGGGTTGCTCTCCTTGGAGCAGAGAAGGTTGAGAGGAGATTTGATTGAGGTGTTCAAAATCATGAGGGGTCTGGACAGAGTAGACAAAGAGAAACTGTTCCCATTGGTGGAAGGGTCGAGAACCAGAGGACACAGATTTAAGGTGATTGGCAGAAGAACCAAAGGCGACATGAGGAAAAACTTTTTTACGCAGCGAGTGGTTAGGATCTGGAATTCACTGCCTGAAAGGGTGGTAGAGGCAGACTCAATCATGGCTTTCAAAAGGGAGTTGGATAAGTACCTGAAGGAAAAAAATTTGCAGGGCTACGGGGAAAGGGCAGGGAGTGGGACTAGCTAAAGAGCTCTTGCAGAGAGCTGGCATGGGCTCGACGGGCCGAATAGCCTCTTTCTGCGCTGCTGAAACCCTCATCCATGCCTTTGTTACCTCTAGACCTGACTATTCCAATGCACTCCTGGCCGGCCTCCCACATTCCACCCTACGTAAATTTGAGGTCATCCAAAACTCGGCTGCCTGTGTCCTAACTCGCACCAAGTCCCGTTCACCCATCACCCCCTGTGCTCGCTGACCTACATTGGCTCCCGGTTAAGCAGCGCCTCGATTTCAAAATTCTCATCCTTGTTTTCAAATCCCTCCATGGCCTCACCCCTCCCTATCTCTGTAACCTCCGTCAGCCCCACAACCCCCCGAGATATCTGCGCTCCTCTAATTCTGCTCTCCTGAGCAACCCTGATTATAATCGCTCAACCATTGGTGGCCGTGCCTTCTGTTGCCTGGGCCCTAAGCTCTGGAATTCCCTGCCTAAACCTCTCCGCCAATCCTCCTCCCTGTTTCCTCCTTTAAGATGCTCCTTAAAACCTCCCTCTTTGACCAAGCTTTTGGTCACCTGCCCTAATTTATCCTTATGTGGATCGGTGTCAAATTTTTTGTCTCGAAATACTCCTGTGAAGCGCCTTGGGATGTTTTACTACGTTAAAGGTGCTATATAAATACAAGTTGTTGTTGTAGCCATTCTAAGATTCGACGGGGGTAACAGTCGTTAGCGGCCATTGTGGTAAAATTGCGTCGGCGATCGGTAACTTCAGTTTTAGAGGGAGGTGGAGCGCTACTTCAAGCTCCACTTCCTTCTTAGAGCGCTAACCCCGAATATCGGGGCGGTGCGTCCTGCAGCGCTACGCACTGGGCCACGTAGCGTTGCCGCGCGGAAGGGCTCGTCTCCTCATTAAAGCGGAGGGCCCGAGCCCACAGCTCTGCGAGGCCCTACCTGGACCGCCGGGGAGCGGGGTGCCGTGCCAGATCGCGGCACGGACCCCGGCGTTCCAAGGGACAACAGGAGCCCCGCCCACCCACCACCTCCCCTTTAGTTAGCGCCCCGTGAGCCTCCTGCCGCTCCGTCCCCGCCACCCTGAATCAGTCGCTGTCATCGCCCGGCGCAGATTCAGGGGGCGCGGGCCAATTTTGCGGGCGGGGTGAAAACGGGGCACTGCGCGGCGGTGATGATGGGCGCTACCGGTCGCCGCCGCCGCTAAACTCCCGCTGAATTTTAGCGGGAGTCGATAGCAGCGCCACGCACGGGTGAAAAGCCATTTGCGCCTGTTAGTGCCCGGCCGCTATGATGGTGGGACAGATGGTTGAGGTTGGGTTCGGTGATGGTGGGAGAGAAGGTTAAGGCTGAGATTCTGGTGTGTGATGGTGGGACAGATGGTTGAGTTTGGGTGCGGTGATGGAGGGAGAGAAGGTTAAGGCTGAGATTGCGGTGTGTGATGGTGAGACAGATGGTTGAGTTTGGGTGCGGTGATGGAGGGAGAGAAGGTTAAGGCTGAGATTGCGGTGTGTGACGGTGAGACAGATGGTTGAGATTGGGTGCGGTGATGGAGGGAGAGAAGGTTAAGGCTGAGATTGTGGTGTGTGACGGTGAGACAGATGGTTGAGATTGGGTGCGGTGATGGAGGGAGAGAAGGTTAAGGCTGAGATTGCGGTGTGTGATGGTGAGACAGATGGTTGAGATTGGGTGCGGTGATGGAGGGAGAGAAGGTTAAGGCTGAGATTGTGGTGTGTGACGGTGGGACAGATGGTTGAGTTTGGGTGCGGTGATGGAGGGAGAGAAGGTTAAGGCTGAGATTGTGGTGTGTGACGGTGGGACAGATGGTTGAGGTTGGGTTCGGTGATGGTGGGAGAGAAGGTTAAGGCTGAGATTCTGGTGTGTGATGGTGGGACAGATGGTTGAGGTTGGGTGTGAAGATGGTGGGACAGGAGGTTAATGCTGAGATTGGTGATGTTAGAGGAGTGAAATGCGCTGAAGCCATTCTGATTATTGCTGTATTTCTTGCAAAGCCAATATTCTGGAGTTAGTGACTGAGCCCATCCGTTCAGGGTCAGAAGCTTGTATATCTTGCAATGATCAGATCCTTGTCGTTGGGTTTGAAAGTGTCAACACCTGTTGGAGAAATCAAAATATAAAAATCTAAATTATTTTCGGATGTTGTTGTACATTTACATCGATGTGTTTGTGAGTGCATGTGTGTGTGAGTGAGTGTGTGTGTGTGAGTGTGCGTGTGTGAGTGTGTGTGTGTGACTGTGTGTGTGAGTCTGAGTGAGTGGGTTTGTTAGTGTATGTGTGAGTAAGTGTGTGTGTGAGTGAGTGAGCGTGTGCGAGTGTGTGTGTGAATGTGAGAGTGGGTTTGTGAGTGTGTGTAAGTGTGAGAATGTGTGTGAGTGTGTGTGAGTGTGTAAGTGCGTGTGTGTAAGTGTGTGTGTGTGTGAGTAAATGTGAATGAGTGTGCGTGAGAGTGAGTGTGAATGAGTGTGAGTGTGTCTGTGTGTTTGTGTGTGAGTGGGTTTGTGAGTGTGTTTGTGAGTGAGTGTGTGTGTGAGTGAGTGAGCGAGTGTGGGTTTGTGAGTGTGAGTGAGTGTGAGAGTGTGTGTGAGTGAGTGTGTGTGAGTAAGTGTGTGTGTGAGTGTGAGTGAGTTTGTGAGTGTGAGCGAGTGTGTGTGAGTGAGTGAGTGAGTGAGAGCGAGTGTGTGTGTGAATGCGAGAGTGGGTTTGTGAGTGTGTGTAAGTGTGAGAGTGAGAGTGTGAGAGAGAGTGTGAGAGAGAGTGTGAGTGTGTGTGAGTGAGTGAGTGAGTGTGTGAGTGTGTGCGTGATAATGAGAGTGAGTGAGTGTGAGCCTGTGGGTGAGTGAGTGAGTGTGTGTGTAAGTGTGTGCGTGTGTGTGTGTGAGTAAATATGTGTGCGTGAGAGAGTGTGTAGGTGTGTGTGAGAGTGAGTGAGAGTGTGAGTGTATGTGTGAGTGAGTGCATGTGTGAGTGTGTGTGTGAGTAAATTTGCATGAGTGTGTGTTTGAGTGAATGTGAGTGCGAGTGAGTGTGAGTGAGCGCGAGTGTGAGTGAGTGAATGAGTGTGAGTGAGTGAGTGTGAGTGTGTGAGTGGGTTTGAGTGTGAGTGTGTGAGTGAATGAGCGTGTGTGTCAGTGAGTGAGTGAGTGATTGCGTGAGTGAATGTGTGAGTGGGTTTGTGAGTGTGTGCGTGTAAGTGTGTGAGTGAGTCTGAGTGTGAGAGTGAGTGTGTGTGTGTGTGAGTAAGTGTGAGAGTGCATGAGTGTGTGTGAGTGTGAGTGAGTGTGAGAGTGTGTGTGTGATTGAGTGTGAGACTGTGTGTGAGTGTAAGTGAGTGTGAGTGAGTGCATGTGTGAGCGGGTTTGTGAGTGTGTGTGTGAGTAAGTGTGTGAGTGAGTGAGTGAGTGAGTGAGTATAAGCGCGTGTGAGTGAGTGTGAGAGTGTGTGTGAGTGTGTGAGAGTGAGTGAGTGTGTGTAAGTGTATGTGTGTGTGAGTAAATGTGTATGAGTGTGTGAGTGTGAGTGAGTGGGTATGAGTGTGTGCGCAAGTGTGAGAGTGAGTGAGTGAGAGTGTGTGAGTAAGTGTGAGTGTGTGTGTGAGTGTAAGTGAGTGTGAGTGAGTGAGTGAGTAAGTGTGTGTGAGTGTGTGTGTGTTTGTGTGTGAGTGAGTGAGTGAGTGTGTGTGAATGTGAGTGGGTTTGTGAGTGAGTGTGTGTGAGTAAATGTGTATGAGTGTGAGTGTGAGTGAGCGTGTGTGTGTGAGTGTGAGAGTGAGTGAGAGTGTGTGTGTGAGTAAGTGTGAGACTGTGTGTGAGTCTGTGAGTGTGAGTGTGAGTGTGTATGTGTGAGTGGGTTTATGAGTGTGTGTGTAAGTGTGTGAATGAGTCTGAGAGTGAGAGTGAGTGTGAGTGTGTGAGTGAGTGTGAGTGTGTGTGTGTGTGTGGGCGCGCGAGTGTGAGTGAGTGTGAGTGTGTGAGTGAGTGCGAGAGTGTGTGTGCGTAAGTGTGAGGCTGTGTGTGAGTGTGTGAATGAGTGTGTGTATGTGTGAGTGGGTTTGTGAGTGTGTGTGTAAGTGTGTGAGTGAGTCTGGGTGTGAGAGTTTGTGTGTGTGAGTGAGTGTATGTGTGTGAATGAGTGTGAGAGTGAGTGTGAGAGTATGTGTGAGTGTATGTGAGTGAGTGGCTGTAAGTGTGTGTGTGTGTGTGAGTAAATGTGTATGAGTGCATGTGAGTGTGAGAGAGTGTGTATGTGTGTGAGTGTGAGAGAGTGTGTATGTGTGTGTGTGTGAGTGAGTGAGTGAGTGAGTGTGAGCTTGTGAGTGGGTTTGTGAGTGTGTGCGTGTGAGTGTGTGTGTGAATGTGTGTGAGCTTGTGAGTGGGTTTGTGAGTGTGTGTGTGAGAGTGTGTGTGTGAATGTGTGAGTGTGTTTGAGAGTGTGTGAGAGTGTGTGTGTGTGCGAGTGTGTGTGTGCGAGTGTGTGAGTGAGTGTGAGAGTGTGCATGTGTGAGTGTGTGTGAGAGTGTGTAAGTGAGTCTGAGTTTGAGGGTGAGTGTGTGTGCGAGTGTGAGAATGAGTGTGAGAGTGTGTGAGTAAGTGTGAGACGGTGTGTGTGAGTGAGTGTGAGTGAGTGAGTATGTGTGAGTGGGTTTGTGAGTGTGTGTAAGTGTGTGAGTGAGTGAGTGTGAGAGTGTGTGTGTGTGAATGAGTGTGAGCGTGAGTGTGAGAGTGAGTGTGTGAGTGTGAGAGATTGTGTGTGGGTGTGAGTGAGTGTGTAAGTGTGTGTGAGTGTGAGTAAATGTGTATGAGTGAGTGTGAGGACAGAGTGAGTTGGTGAGTGAGTATATGTGAGCTTATGAATGGGTTTGTGAGTGTGTGTGAGTGCGAATCAGTGTGTGAGTGAGTGTGTGAGTGTGAGACTGTGTGTGTGTGTGTGTGAGTGTGAGTAAATGTGTATGAGTGAGTGTGAGGACAGAGTGAGTTGGTGAGTGAGTATATGTGAGCTTATGAATGGGTTTGTGAGTGTGTGTGAGTGCGAATCAGTGTGTGAGTGAGTGTGTGAGTGTGAGACTGTGTGTGTGTGTGTGTGAGTGCGAGACTGTGTGTGTGTGTGAGTGAGTAAATGAGTGTGAGTGGTTTTGTGAGTGTGTGAGTAAGTGTGTGTGAATGAGTGAGTTTGAGTGAGTGAGTGAGTTTGAGTGAGTGAGTGTGTGTGAGTTTGTGTGAGTGAGTGTGTGTGTGAATGTGAGTGGGTTTGTGAGTGTGTGTGTAAGTGTGTGTGAATGAGTGAGTGTGAGTGAGTGTGTGTGCAAGCATGTGTGAGTAAATGTGTATGAGTGTGTGTGTGTGAGTGGGTTTGTGAGTTAGTGTGAGTGTGTGTGAGTGTGTGTGAGTTTGTGTGAGTGAGTGTGTGTGAGTTTGTGAGAGTGGGTTTGTGAGTGTGTATGTAAGTCTGAGTGTGAGAGTGTGTGTGTGAGTGCGTGAGAGAGTGTGTATGAGTGTGTGAGTGAATGGGTTTGTGAGTGTGTGAGTGAATGGGTTTGTGAGTGTGTGAGTGTGTAAGTGTGTGTGTGAGTGGGTTTGTGAGTGAATGTGTGAGTGAGTGTGTGAATGTGTGTGTCTGAGTGTGTGTGTGAATGTGTGATTGTGTGTGTGTGTGAGTGTGTGATTGTGTGTGTGTGTGTGAGTGAGTGTGAGTGGCTTTGTGAGTTAGTGTGAGTGAGTGGGAGTGTGATGTGTGAGTGGGTTTGTGAGTGTGAGAGCGAGTGTGTGAATGTGTGAGTGGGTTTGTGAGTGTGAGTGAGTGTGTGTGTGAATGTGTGAGTGGGTATGTGAGTGTGAGTGTGTGTGTGAGTGTGTGTGAAGGTGTGAGTGGGTTTGTGAGTGTGAGTGTGTGTGTGAGTGAGTGTGTGTGTGAAGGTGTGAGTGGGTTTGTGAGTGTGTGAGCGTAACTGTGTGAGTGAGTGTGAGTGTAAGTGTGTGAGTGTGTGTGAGTGTGAATGTGTGAGTGTGTGAGTGAGTGTGTGTGTGTGTGAGTGTGAGTGAGTGTGTGTGTGAATGGGTTTGTGAGTGTGTGAGTGTGAGTGTCTGAGTGAGTATGAGTGTAAGCGTGTGAGTGAGTGAGTGGGTTTGTGAGTGTGAGTGTGTGAGTGAGTGTGTGAGTGAGTGTGTGAATGTGTGAGTGGGTTTGTGAGTGTGAGAGCGAGTGTGTGAATGTGTGAGTGGGTTTGTGAGTGTGAGTGAGTGTGTGTGTGAAGGTGTGAGTGGGTTTGTGAGTGTGTGAGCGTAAGTGTGTGAGTGAGTGTGAGTGTAAGTGTGTGAGTGTGTGTGAGTGTGAATGTGTGAGTGTGTGAGTGAGTGTGTGTGTGTGTGTGAGTGTGAGTGAGTGTGTGTGTGAATGGGTTTGTGAGTGTGTGAGTGTGAGTGTCTGAGTGAGTATGAGTGTAAGCGTGTGATTGAGTGAGTGGGTTTGTGAGTGTGAGTGTGTGAGTGAGTGTGTGAATGTGTGAGTAGGTTTGTGAGTGTGTGAGTGTGAGAGTGTGAGTGAGTGTGAGTGAGTGTGAGTGAGTGAATGAGTGTGAGTGGGTTTGTGAGTGTGTGTGTAAGTGTGTGTGAATGAGTGAGTGTGAGTGAGTGTGTGTGTAAGCATGTGTGAGTAAATGTGTATGAGTGTGTGTGAGTGAATGAGTGTGAGTGTGTGTGTGTGAGTGAGTGTGAGTGGGTTTGTGAGTGAGTGTGAGTGAGTGTGAGTGTGTGTGAGTTTGTGTGAGTGAGTGTGTGTGAGGTTGTGAGAGTGGGTTTGTGAGTGTGTATGTAAGTCTGGGTGTGAGTCTGTGTGTGTGAGTGCGTGTGAGTAAATGTGTATGAGTGTGTGAGAGTGAGTGAGTGTAATGAGTGTGAGTGTGTGTGTGAGTGTGCGTGTGTGAGTGTGTGTGTGTGACTGTGTGTGAGTCTGAGTGAGTGGGTTTGTTAGTGTATGTGTGAGTAAGTGTGTGTGTGAGTGAGTGAGCGTGAGCGAGTGTGTGTGTGAATGTGAGAGTGGGTTTGTGAGTGTGTGTAAGTGTGAGAATGTGTGTGAGTGTGTGTGTGTGTAAGTGTGTGTGTGTAAGTGTGTGTGTGTGTGTGAGTAAATGTGAATGAGTGTGCGTGAGAGTGAGTGTGAATGAGTGTGAGTGTGTGTGTGTGTGTGTGAGTGTGTGTGTGTTTGTGTGTGAGTGGGTTTGTGAGTGTGTGTGTGAGTAAGTGTGCGTGTGAGTGAGTTTCTGAGAGTGTGTGAGTGAGTGTGTGTGTGAGTGAGTGAGCGAGTGTGGGTTTGTGAGTGTGTGTAAGTGTGAGAGTGTGTGTGAGTGAGTGTTTGTGAGTAAGTGTGTGTGTGAGTGAGTGTGTGAGTGTGAGTGAGTTTGTGAGTGTGAGCGAGTGTGTGTGAGTGAGTGAGTGAGTGAGAGCGAGTGTGTGTGTGAATGCGAGAGTGGGATTGTGAGTGTGTGTAAGTGTGAGAGTGAGAGTGTGAGAGAGTGTGAGAGAGAGTGTGAGTGTGTGTGAGTGAGTGAGTGTGTGAGAGTGTGTGCGTGATAATGAGAGTGAGAGTGAGTGTGAGCCTGTGTGTGAGTGAGTGTGTGTGTAAGTGTGTGCGTGTGTGTGTGTGAGTAAATGTGTGTGCGTGAGAGAGTGTGTAGGTGTGTGTGAGAGTGAGTGAGAGTGTGAGTGTGAGAGTGAGTGTGAGAGTGAGTGTATGTGTGAGTGAGTGCATGTGTGAGTGTGTGTGTGAGTAAATGTGCATGAGTGTGTGTTTGAGTGAATGTGAGTGCGAGTGAGTGTGAGTGAGCGCGAGTGTGAGTGAGTGAATGAGTGTGAGTGATTGTGAGTGAGTGTGAGTGTGTGAGTGGGTTTGAGTGTGAGTGTGTGAGTGAATGAGCGTGTGTGTCAGTGAGTGCGTGAGTGATGGCGTGAGTGAATGTGTGAGTGGGTTTGTGAGTGTGTGCGTGTAAGTGTGTGAGTGAGTCTGAGTGTGAGAGTGAGTGTGTGTGTGTGAGTGAGTGTGAGAGTGTATGAGTGTGTGTGCATGTGAGTGTGAGTGAGTGTGAGAGTGTGTGTGTGTGATTGAGTGTGAGACTGTGTGTGAGTGTAAGTGAGTGTGAGTGAGTGCATGTGTGAGCGGGTTTGTGAGTGTGTGTGTGAGTAAGTGTGTGTGAGTGAGTGAGTGAGTGAGTATAAGCGCGTGTGAGTGAGTGTGAGATGTGTGTGAGAGTGAGTGTGTGTAAGTGTATGTGTGTGTGAGTAAATGAGTATGAGTGTGTGAGTGTGAGTGAGTGGGTGTGAGTGTGTGCGCAAGTGTGAGAGTGAGTGAGAGTGTGTGAGTAAGTGTGAGAGTGTGTGTGAGTGTAAGTGAGTGTGAGTGAGTGAGTAAGTGTTTGTGAGTGAGTAAGTGTGTGTGAGTATGTGTGTGTTTGTGTGTGAGTGAGTGAGTGAGTGTGTGTGTGAATGTGAGTGGGTTTGTGAGTGAGTGTGTGTGAGTGAGTGTGTGTGAGTAAATGTGTATGAGTGTGAGTGTGAGTGAGCGTGTGTGTGTGAGTGTGAGAGTGAGTGAGTGTGTGTAAGTAAGTGTGAGACTGTGTGAGTCTGTGAGTGTGAGTGTGAGTGTGTATGTGTGAGTGGGTTTATGAGTGTGTGTGTGTGTAAGTGTGAGTGTGTTTGTGAGTGTGTGTGTAAGTGTGTGAGTGTGTGTGTGCGCGCGCGCGAGTGTGAGTGAGTGTGAGTGTGTGTGTGAGTGCGAGAGTGTGTGTGCGTAAGTGTGAGGCTGTGTGTGAGTGTGTGAATGAGTGTGTGTATGTGTGAGTGGGTTTGTGAGTGTGTGTGTAAGTGTGTGAGTGAGTCTGGGTGTGAGAGTTTGTGTGTGTGAGTGTGAGAGTGTGTGTGAGTGAGTGTATGTGTGTGAATGAGTGTGAGAGTGAGTGTGAGAGTATGTGTGAGTGTGTGTGAGTGAGTGGCTGTAAGTGTGTGTGTGTGTGTGAGTAAATGTGTATGAGTGCATGTGAGTGTGAGAGAGTG
>JASTWF010000107.1:1002420-1042677 GCA_030390025.1 Squalus acanthias | reverse complement strand
ACCTTCCCCCCGAGCCCCTCTCTCCCTCACCTTCCCCCCGAGCCCCTCTCTCCCTCACCTTCCCCCCGAGCCCCTCTCTCCCTCTCTCCCTCACCTTCCCCCCGAGCCCCTCTCTCCCTCACCTTTCCCCACCACCCCCCATCCCTCTCCAAGCTTTGCCCCCCCACCCCCGCTCCCCTCTCCCTCACCTGTCCAGCCAGTACTGTTCTCCTTGCTGACATCCGTCTTGTGCCGGAGCAGAATCCTGGCCGACTCCAGGTGCCCCAGCGATATGGCGAGGTGAAGCGGAGTACGGCCCCGGGGGTCAATGAGGTTGATATCGTGCTACGGAGGGGTGGGGGGGGTGGGGGGGAGAAGAGGGAGAGAGACAAGGAACAGTCAGAATCAGGTCCAATTACTCTCACTTCTCACGTCTTGGGCGCTAATTCCTAGCCCCGGTGTGGTACTCAGCCCCAGACACACACAGAGCAGGAAAGGCCCAGGCTTCATCCCCGGCCTAGTGCTGAGTTGGCCTAATCTCACACCCGGTGTGGTACTGAGCCTCACACAGGTGTCAGCCGAGGCTCAGTGGGACTCTCTCTCTCTCTCATCTCCGAGCCAGAAGGTCGAGGGTTCGAGCCCCCACTCTGGAGACACGAGCCCCATAATCCAGGCCGACACTCCCCAGTGCCCAATACTGAGGGAGCACCGCACTGTCGGAGGGGCAGTACTGAGGGAGAGCTGCACTGTCGGAGGGGCAGTACTGAGGGAGGTCTGCACTGTCGGAGGCCCAGTACTGAGGGAGTGCTGCACTGTCGGAGGGGCAGTACTGAGGGAGTGCCGCACTGTCGGAGGGGCAGTACTGAGGGAGTGCCACACTGTCGGAGGGGCGGTACTGAGGGAGGTCTGCACTGTCGGAGGCCCAGTACTGAGGGAGTGCTGCACAGTCGGAGGGGCAGTACTGAGGGAGTGCCGCACTGTCGGAGGGGCAGTACTGAGGGAGTGCCGCACTGTCGGAGGGGGCAGTACTGAGGGAGCGCTGCACTGTCGGAGGGGCAGTACTGAGGGAGCGCTGCACTGTCGGAGGGGCAGTACTGAGGGAGCGCTGCACTGTCGGAGGGGCAGTACTGAGTGAGCGCCGCACTGTTGGAGGGGCAGTACTGAGGGAGCGCCGCACTGTCGGAGGGGCAGTACTGAGGGAGCGCCGCACTGTCGGAGGGGCAGTACTGAGGGAGCGCTGCACTGTTGGAGGGGCAGTACTGAGGGAGCGCTGCACTGTTGGAGGGGCAGTACTGAGGGAGCGCTGCACTGTCGGAGGGGCAGTACTGAGTGAGCGCCGCACTGTTGGAGGGGCAGTACTGAGGGAGCGCTGCACTGTTGGAGGGGCAGTACTGAGGGAGCGCCGCACTGTCGGAGGGACAGTACTGAGGGAGCGCTGATTTACCAGAATGATACCAGGACTCCAAGGGTTCAGTTACGAGGAGAGATTACACAAACTAGGGTTGTACTCCCTGGAATTTAGAAGGTTAAGGGGTGATCTGATTGAAGTTTTCAGGATATTAAGGGGAGCAGTTAGGGTAGATCGAGAGAAACTATTTCCGCTGGTTGGGGATTCTAGGACGAAGGGGGCAAAGTCTAAAAATTAGAGCCAGACCTTTCAGGAGTGAAGTTAGGAAACACTTCTACACACAAAGGGTGGTGGAATTTTCGAACTCTCTTCCGCAAACGGCAATTGATGCTAGATCAATTGTTAATTTTAAATCAGAGATTGATAGAATTTTGTTCACCAAAGATATTAAGGGATATGGGCCCAAGGCGGGTATATGGAGTTAGGTCGCAGATCAGGCATGATCTCATTGAATGGCGGAATAGGCTCGAGGGGCTGAATGACCTCCTCCTGTTCCTGTGTAACAGGCTCGAGGGGCTGAATGGCCTCCTCCTGTTCCTGTGTAACAGGCTCGAGGTGTCTGAATGGCCTCCTCCTGTTCCTGTGTAACAGGCTCGAGGGGCTGAATGGCCTCCTCCTGTTCCTGTGTAACAGGCTCGAGGTGTCTGAATGGCCTCCTCCTGTTCCTGTGTAACAGGCTCGAGGGGCTGAATGGCCTCCTCCTGTTCCTGTGTAACAGGCTCGAGGGGCTGAAAGGCCTCCTCCTATTCCTATGTTCCTATGTGACCGTTTACACAGGCCCGCGACCATTTACACAGATCTGCGACCGTTTACACAGGACCGTGACTGCTTACACAGATCTGCGACCGTTTACACAGGACCGCGACTGTTTACACAGAACCGCGACCGTTTACACAGGACCGTGATCGTTTACACAGGCCCGCGACTGTTTACACAGGCCTGCGACCGTTTACACAGGCCCGCGAATGTTACACAGGCCCGCGACCCTTTACACAGGCCTGTGAATGTTTACACAGGCCCGTGACCGTTTACACAGGCCCGCGACTGTTTACACAGGCCCGTGATTGTTTATATCAACCCGCGACCGTTTACACAGGCCCGCGACCGTTTACACAGGCCCGCGACTGTTTACACAGGCCCACGATTGTTTACACAGGCCCGCGATTGTTTACACAGGCCCGCGACTGTTTACACAGGCCCACGATTGTTTACACAGGCCCGCGACTGTTTATATCAACCCGCGACAGCTAACACAGGACCGCTACTGTTTACATCAACCCGTGACCATTTACACAGGCCTGTGAATGTTTATACAGGCCCGCGACCGTTTACATAGGCCCACGATTGTTTACACAGGCCCGCGACTGTTTACATCAACTCGCGACCGTTTACACAGGACCGCGACCGTTTACACAGGACCGCGACCGTTTACACAGGCCCGCGACTGTTTACACAGGCCCACGACCGTTTACACAGGCCCACGATTGTTTACACAGGCCCACGACTGTTTACACAGGCCCACGATTGTTTACACAGGCCCGCGACTGTTTACACAGGCCCACGATTGTTTACACAGGACCGTGACTGTTTACACAGATCTGCGACCGTTTACACAGGACCGTGACTGTTTGCACAGGACCCTGACTGTTTACACAGGCCCGCGATTGTTTACACAGGCCCGCGACTGTTTACACAGACCCACGATTGTTTACAGAGGCCCACGATTGTTTACACAGGACCGTGACTGTTTACACAGATCTGCGACCGTTTACACAGGACCGTGACTGTTTACACAGGACCGTGACTGTTTACACAGGACCGTGATCGTTTACACAGGCCCGCGATCATTTACACAGGCCCACGACCCTTTACACGGGCCTGTGAATGTTTACACAGGCCCGTGATTGTTTATATCAACCCGCGTCCGTTTACACAGGACCGCGACTGTTTACACAGGCCCACGATTGTTTACACAGGCCCGCGACTGTTTATATCAACCCGCGACAGCTAACACAGGACCGCTACTGTTTACATCAACCCGTGACCATTTACACAGGCCTGTGAATGTTTATACAGGCCCGTGATAGTTTATATCAACCCGCGACCGTTTACACAGGCCCGTGATAGTTTATGTCAACCCGCGACTGTTTACACAGGCCCGCGACTGTTTACACAGGCCCACGATTGTTTACACAGGACCGTGACTGTTTACACAGGCCCGCGACTGTTTACACAGGCCCACGATAGTTTACACAGGCCCGCGACTGTTTACACAGGTACACGATTGTTTACACAGGACCGTGACTGTTTGCACAGGACCGTGACTGTTTACACAGGCCCGCGATCGTTTACACAGGCCCGCGATCGTTTACAAAGGCCCGCGACCGTTTACACAGGCCCGCGAATGTTACACAGGCCCACGACCCTTTACACAGGCCTGTGAATGTTTACACAGGCCCGTGATTGTTTATATCAACTCGCGACCGTTTACACAGGACCGCGACTGTTTACACAGGCCCACGATTGTTTACACAGGCCCGCTACTGTTTATATCAAGCCGCGACAACTAACACAGGACCGCTACTGCTTACATCAACACGTGACCGTTTACACAGGCCTGTGAATGTTTATACAGGCCCACGACCGTTTACACAGGCCCGTGATAGTTTATATCAACCCGCGACCGTTTACACAGGCCCGTGACTGTTTACACAGGCCCGCGACTGTTTACACAGGCCCGCGACTGTTTATATCAACCCGCGATCGTTTACACAGGCCCGTGATAGTTTATATCAACCCGCGACCGTTTACACAGGCCTGTGATAGTTTATATCAACCCGCGACCGTTTACACAGGCCCGCGATAGTTTATATCAACCCGTGACTGTTTACACGGGCCCACGATTGTTTACACAGGCCCGCGACTGTTCACACAGGCCCACGATTGTTTACACAGGCCCGCGACTGTTTACACAGGCCCGCGACTGTTTACACAGGCCCACGATAGTTTACACAGGCCCACGATAGTTTACACAGGCCCGCGACTGTTTACACAGGCCCACGATTGTTTACACAGGCCCACGATAGTTTACACAGGCCCACGACTGTTTACACAGGCCCGCGACTGTTTATATCAACCCGCGACTGTTTACACAGGCCCGCGACTGTTTATATCAACCCGCGACTGTTTACACAGGCCCGCGACTGTTTACACAGGCCCGCGACTGTTTACACAGGCCCGCGACTGTTTACACAGGCCCGCGACTGTTTACACAGGCCCGCGACTGTTTACACAGGCCCGCGACTGTTTACACAGGCCCACGACTGTTTACACAGGCCCACGACAGTTTACACAGGCCCGCGACTGTTTACACAGGCCCACGATAGTTTACACAGGCCCGCGATAGTTTACACAGGCCCGCGACTGTTTACACAGGCCCACGATTGTTTACACAGGCCCACGATAGTTTACACAGGCTCGGGATTGTTTACACAGGCCCACGACTGTTTACACAGGCCCACGACTGTTTACACAGGCCCACGACTGTTTATATCAACCCGCGACTGTTTACACAGGCCCGCGACTGTTTACACAGGCCCGCGACTGTTTACACAGGCCCGCGACTGTTTACATCAACCTGCGACTGTTTACACAGGCCCGCGACTGTTTACACAGGCCCGCGACTGTTTACACAGGCCCACGATTGTTTACACAGGCTCGGGATTGTTTACACAGGCCCGCGATTGTTTACACAGGCCCGCGACTGTTTACACAGGCACACGACTGTTTACACAGGCCCACGACTGTTTATATCAACCCGCGACTGTTTACACAGGCCCGCGACTGTTTACACAGGCCCGCGACTGTTTACACAGGCCCGCGACTGTTTACATCAACCTGCGACTGTTTACACAGGCCCGCGACTGTTTACACAGGCCCGCGACTGTTTACACAGGCCCACGATTGTTTACACAGGCTCGGGATTGTTTACACAGGCCCGCGATTGTTTACACAGGCCCGCGACTGTTTATATCAACCCGCGACTGTTTACACAGGCCCACGACTGTTTACACAGGCCCGCGATTGTTTACACAGGACCGTGACTGTTTACACAGATCTGCGACCGTTTACACAGGACCGTGACTGTTTGCACAGGACCGTGACTGTTTACACAGGACCGTGATCGTTTACACAGGCCCGCGATCGTTTACACAGGCCCGCGACCCTTTACACAGGCCTGTGAATGTTTACACAGGCCCGTGATTGTTTATATCAACCCGCGACCGTTTACACAGGACCGCGACTGTTTACACAGGCCCACGATTGTTTACACAGGCCCGCGACTGTTTATATCAACCCGCGACAGCTAACACAGGACCGCTACTGCTTACATCAACACGTGACCGTTTACACAGGCCTGTGAATGTTTATACAGGCCCGTGAATGTTTATACAGGCCCGCGACCGTTTACACAGGCCCGTGATAGTTTTTATCAACCCGCGACCGTTTACACAGGCCCGTGATAGTTTATATCAACCCGCGACCGTTTACACAGGCCCGTGATAGTTTATATCAACCCGCGACCGTTTACACAGGCCCGTGATAGTTTATATCAACCCGCGACCGTTTACACAGGCCCGTGATAGTTTTTATCAACCCGCGACCGTTTACACAGGCCCGTGATAGTTTTTATCAACCCGCGACCATTTACACAGGCCCGTGATAGTTTATATCAACCCGCGACTGTTTACACAGGCCCACGATTGTTTACACAGGCCCGCGACTGTTTACACAGGCCCACGATTGTTTACACAGGCCCACGATAGTTTACACAGACCCGCGACTGTTTACACAGACCCACGACTGTTTACACAGGCCCGCGACTGTTTACACAGGCCCGCGACTGTTTACACAGGCCCACGACTGTTTACACAGTCCCGCGACTGTTTACACAGGCCCACGACTGTTTACACAGGCCCGCGACTGTTTACACAGGCCCGCGATTGTTTACACAGGCCCACGATTGTTTACACAGGCCTACGATTGTTTACACAGGCCCACGATTGTTTACACAGGCCCGCGACTGTTTACACAGGCCCACGTTTGTTTACACAGGCCCACGAATGTTTACACAGGCCCACGACTGTTTACACAGGGCCGCGACTGTTTACACAGGCCCACGACTGTTTACACAGGCCCGCGACTGTTTACACAGGCCCACGTTTGTTTACACAGGCCCACGACTGTTTACACAGGCCCACGACTGTTTACACAGGCCCGCGACTGTTTACACAGGCCCGCGACTGTTTACACAGGCCCGCGACTGTTTACACATGCCCACGATTGTTTACACAGGCCTACGATTGTTTACACAGGCCCACGATTGTTTACACAGGCCCATGACTGTTTACACAGGACCGCGACTGTTTACACAGGCCCACGATTGTTTACACAGGCCCACGACTGTTTACACAGGCCCGCGACTGTTTATATCAACCCGCGACTGTTTACACAGGCCCGCGACTGTTTACACAGGCCCACGATTGTTTACACAGGCCCGCGACTGTTTATATCAACCCGCGACAGCTAACACAGGACCGCTACTGCTTACATCAACACGTGACCGTTTACACAGGCCTGTGAATGTTTATACAGGCCCGTGAATGTTTATACAGGCCCGCGACCGTTTACACAGGCCCGTGATAGTTTTTATCAACCCGCGACCGTTTACACAGGCCCGTGATAGTTTATATCAACCCGCGACCGTTTACACAGGCCCGTGATAGTTTATATCAACCCGCGACCGTTTACACAGGCCCGTGATAGTTTATATCAACCCGCGACCGTTTACACAGGCCCGTGATAGTTTTTATCAACCCGCGACCGTTTACACAGGCCCGTGATAGTTTTTATCAACCCGCGACCATTTACACAGGCCCGTGATAGTTTATATCAACCCGCGACTGTTTACACAGGCCCACGATTGTTTACACAGGCCCGCGACTGTTTACACAGGCCCACGATTGTTTACACAGGCCCACGATAGTTTACACAGACCCGCGACTGTTTACACAGACCCGCGACTGTTTACACAGACCCGCGACTGTTTACACAGGCCCGCGACTGTTTACACAGGCCCGCGACTGTTTACACAGGCCCACGACTGTTTACACAGTCCCGCGACTGTTTACACAGGCCCGCGACTGTTTACACAGGCCCGCGACTGTTTACACAGGCCCGCGATTGTTTACACAGGCCCGCGATTGTTTACACAGGCCTACGATTGTTTACACAGGCCCACGATTGTTTACACAGGCCCGCGACTGTTTACACAGGCCCACGTTTGTTTACACAGGCCCACGAATGTTTACACAGGCCCACGACTGTTTACACAGGGCCGCGACTGTTTACACAGGCCCACGACTGTTTACACAGGCCCGCGACTGTTTACACAGGCCCACGTTTGTTTACACAGGCCCACGACTGTTTACACAGGCCCACGACTGTTTACACAGGCCCGCGACTGTTTACACAGGCCCGCGACTGTTTACACAGGCCCGCGACTGTTTACACATGCCCACGATTGTTTACACAGGCCTACGATTGTTTACACAGGCCCACGATTGTTTACACAGGCCCATGACTGTTTACACAGGACCGCGACTGTTTACACAGGCCCACGATTGTTTACACAGGCCCACGACTGTTTACACAGGCCCGCGACTGTTTATATCAACCCGCGACTGTTTACACAGGCCCGCGACTGTTTATATCAACCCGCGACTGTTTACACAGGCCCGCGACTGTTTACACAGGCCCACGATTGTTTACACAGGCCCACGATTGTTTACACAGGCTCGGGATTGTTTACACAGGCCCGCGATTGTTTACACAGGCCCGCGACTGTTTACACAGGCCCACGACCGTTTACACAGGCCCGCGATTGTTTACACAGGACCGTGACTGTTTACACAGATCGGCGACCGTTTACACAGGACCGTGACTGCACAGGCCCGCGAATGTTACACAGGCCCGCGAATGTTACACAGGCCCGCGACCCTTTACACAGGCCCACGACCCTTTACACAGGCCTGTGAATGTATACACAGGCCCGTGATTGTTTATATCAACCCGCGACCGTTTACACAGGACCGCGACTGTTTACACAGGCCCACGATTGTTTACACAGGCCCGCGACTGTTTATATCAACCCGCGACAGCTAACACAGGACCGCTACTGCTTACATCAACACGTGACCGTTTACACAGGCCAGTGATAGTTTATATCAACCCGCGACTGTTTACACAGGCCCACGATTGTTTACACAGGCCCGCGACTGTTTACACAGGCCCGCGACTGTTTACACAGGCCCGCGACTGTTTACACAGGCCCGCGACTGTTTACACAGGCCCACGACTGTTTACACAGGCCCGCGACTGTTTACACAGGCCCACGTTTGTTTACACAGGCCCACGACTGTTTACACAGGCCCACGACTGTTTACACAGGCCCGCGACTGTTTACACAGGCCCGCGACTGTTTACACAGGCCCGCGACTGTTTACACATGCCCACGATTGTTTACACAGGCCTACGATTGTTTACACAGGCCCACGATTGTTTACACAGGCCCATGACTGTTTACACAGGACCGCGACTGTTTACACAGGCCCACGATTGTTTACACAGGCCCACGACTGTTTACACAGGCCCGCGACTGTTTATATCAACCCGCGACTGTTTACACAGGCCCGCGACTGTTTATATCAACCCGCGACTGTTTACACAGGCCCGCGACTGTTTACACAGGCCCACGATTGTTTACACAGGCCCACGATTGTTTACACAGGCTCGGGATTGTTTACACAGGCCCGCGATTGTTTACACAGGCCCGCGACTGTTTACACAGGCCCACGACCGTTTACACAGGCCCGCGATTGTTTACACAGGACCGTGACTGTTTACACAGATCGGCGACCGTTTACACAGGACCGTGACTGCACAGGCCCGCGAATGTTACACAGGCCCGCGAATGTTACACAGGCCCGCGACCCTTTACACAGGCCCACGACCCTTTACACAGGCCTGTGAATGTATACACAGGCCCGTGATTGTTTATATCAACCCGCGACCGTTTACACAGGACCGCGACTGTTTACACAGGCCCACGATTGTTTACACAGGCCCGCGACTGTTTATATCAACCCGCGACAGCTAACACAGGACCGCTACTGCTTACATCAACACGTGACCGTTTACACAGGCCAGTGATAGTTTATATCAACCCGCGACTGTTTACACAGGCCCACGATTGTTTACACAGGCCCGCGACTGTTTACACAGGCCCGCGACTGTTTACACAGGCCCGCGACTGTTTACACAGGCCCGCGACTGTTTACACAGGCCCGCGACTGTTTACACAGGCCCGCGATTGTTTACACAGGCCCGCGATTGTTTACACAGGCCCGCGATTGTTTACACAGGCCCACGATTGTTTACACAGGCCCGCAACTGTTTACACAGGCCCACGATTGTTTATATCAACCCGCGACTGTTTACACAGGCCCACGATTGTTTATATCAACCCGCGACTGTTTACACAGGCCCACGATTGTTTATATCAACCCGCGACTGTTTACACAGGCCCGCGATTGTTTACACAGGCCCACGATTGTTTACACAGGCCCACGATTGTTCACACAGGCCCACGATTGTTTACACAGGACCGTGACTGTTTACACAGATCTGCGACCGTTTACACAGGACCGTGATCGTTTACACAGGCCCGCGATCGTTTACACAGGCCCACGACCCTTTACATCAACCCGCGACCGTTTACACAGGACCGCGACTGTTTACACAGGCCCACGATTGTTTACACAGGCCCGCGACTGTTTATATCAACCCGCGACAGCTAACACAGGACCGCTACTGTTTACATCAACCCGTGACCATTTACACAGGCCTGTGAATGTTTATACAGGCCCGCGACCGTTTACACAGGTCCGTGATAGTTTTTATCAACCCGCGACCGTTTACACAGGCCCGTGATAGTTTATATCAACCCGCGACTGTTTACACAGGCCCACGATAGTTTACACAGGCCCGCGACTGTTTACACAGGCCCACGATTGTTTACACAGGCCCACGATTGTTTACACAGGACCGTGACTGTTTACACAGGCCCACGATAGTTTACACAGGCCCGCGACTGTTTACACAGGCCCACGATTGTTTACACAGGCCCACGATTGTTTACACAGGACCGTGACTGTTTGCACAGGACCGTGATCGTTTACACAGGCCCGCGATCGTTTACACAGGCCCGCGACCGTTTACACAGGCCCGCGAATGTTACACAGGCCCGCGACCCTTTACACAGGCCTGTGAATGTTTACACAGGCCCGTGATTGTTTATATCAACCCGCGACCGTTTACACAGGACCGCGACTGTTTACACAGGCCCACGATTGTTTACACAGGCCCGCTACTGTTTATATCAACCCGCGACAGCTAACATGGGACCGCTACTGCTTACATCAACACGTGACCGTTTACACAGGCCTGTGAATGTTTATACAGGCCCGCGACCGTTTACACAGGCCCGTGATAGTTTATATCAACCCGCGACCGTTTACACAGGCCCGTGATAGTTTATATCAACCCGCAACCGTTTACACAGGCCCGTGATAGTTTATATCAACCCGCGACCGTTTACACAGGCCCCTGATAGTTTATATCAATCCGCGACTGTTTACACAGGCCCACGATTGTTTATATCAACCCGCGACTGTTTACACAGGCCCACGAGTGTGTATATCAACCCGCGACTGTTTACACAGGCCCGCGATTGTTTACACAGGCCCACGATTGTTTACACAGGCCCACGATTATTTACACAGGCCCACGATTGTTTACACAGGACCGTGACTGTTTACACAGATCTGCGACCGTTTACACAGATCTGCGACCGTTTACACAGGACCGTGATTGTTTACACAGGCTCGCGATCGTTTACACAGGCCCACGACCCTTTACACAGGCCTGTGAATGTTTACATCAACCCGCGACCGTTTACACAGGACCGCGACTGTTTACACAGGCCCACGATTGTTTACACAGGCCCGCGACTGTTTATATCAACCCGCGACAGCTAACACAGGACCGCTACTGTTTACATCAACCCGTGACCATTTACACAGGCCTGTGAATGTTTATACAGGCCCGCGACCGTTTACACAGGCCCGTGATAGTTTTTATCAACCCGCGACCGTTTACACAGGCCCGTGATAGTTTATATCAACCCGCGACTGTTTACACAGGCCCACGATAGTTTACACAGGCCCGCGACTGTTTACACAGGCCCACGATTGTTTACACAGGCCCACGATTGTTTACACAGGACCGTGACTGTTTACACAGGCCCGTGACTGTTTACACAGGCCCACGATAGTTTACACAGGCCCGCGACTGTTTACACAGGCCCACGATTGTTTACACAGGACCGTGACTGTTTGCACAGGACCGTGACTGTTTACACAGGACCGTGATCGTTTACACAGGCCCGCGATCGTTTACAAAGGCCCGCGACCGTTTACACAGGCCCACGAATGTTACACAGGCCCACGACCCTTTACACAGGCCTGTGAATGTTTACACAGGCCCGTGATTGTTTATATCAACCCGCGACCGTTTACACAGGCCCACGATTGTTTACACAGGCCCGCTACTGTTTATATCAACCCGCGACAGCTAACACGGGACCGCTACTGCTTACATCAACACGTGACCGTTTACACAGGCCTGTGAATGTTTATACAGGCCCGCGACCGTTTACACAGGCCCGTGATAGTTTATATCAACCCGCAACCGTTTACACAGGCCCGTGATAGTTTATATCAACCCGCGACCGTTTACACAGGCCCCTGATAGTTTATATCAACCCGCGACCGTTTACACAGGCCTGTGATAGTTTATATCAACCCGCGACTGTTTACACAGGCCCACGATTGTTTACACAGGCCCGCGACTGTTTACACAGGCCCACGATTGTTTACACAGGCCCGCGACTGTTTACACAGGCCCACGATAGTTTACACAGGCCCACGATAGTTTACACAGGCCCACGACAGTTTACACAGGCCCGCGATTGTTTACACAGGCCCACGATAGTTTACACAGGCTCGGGACTGTTTACACAGGCCCACGATTATTTACACAGGCCCGCGACTGTTTACACAGGCCCACGATAGTTTACACAGGCCCACGATAGTTTACACAGGCCCACGATTGTTTACACATTCCCACGATTGTTTACACAGGCCCGCAACTGTTTACACAGGCCCACGATTGTTTATATCAACCCGCGACTGTTTACACAGGCCCACGATAGTTTACACAGGCCCACGATTGTTTACACAGGCCCACGATTGTTTACACAGGCCCGCAACTGTTTACACAGGCCCACGATTGTTTATATCAACCCGCGACTGTTTACACAGGCCCACGATTGTTTATATCAACCCGCGACTGTTTACACAGGCCCACGATTGTTTATATCAACCCGCGACTGTTTACACAGGCCCACGATTGTTTATATCAACCCGCGACTGTTTACACAGGCCCACGATTGTTTATATCAACCCGCGACTGTTTACACAGGCCCGCGATTGTTTACACAGGCCCACGATTGTTTACACAGGCCCACGATTGTTTACACAGGCCCACGATTGTTTACACAGGACTGTGACTGTTTACACAGATCTGCGACCGTTTACACAGGACCGTGATCGTTTACACAGGCCCACGATTGTTTACACAGGCCCACGATTGTTTACACAGGCCCGCGATTGTTTACACAGGCCCGCGACTGTTTATATCAACCCGCGACAGCTAACACAGGACCGCTACTGTTTACATCAACCCGTGACCATTTACACAGGCCTGTGAATGTTTATACAGGCCCGCGACCGTTTACACAGGTCCGTGATAGTTTTTATCAACCCGCGACCGTTTACACAGGCCCGTGATAGTCTATATCAACCCGCGACTGTTTACACAGGCCCACGATAGTTTACACAGGCCCGCGACTGTTTACACAGGCCCACGATTGTTTACACAGGCCCACGATTGTTTACACAGGACCGTGACTGTTTACACAGGCCCGCGACTGTTTACACAGGCCCACGATAGTTTACACAGGCCCGCGACTGTTTACACAGGCCCACGATTGTTTACACAGGCCCACGATTGTTTACACAGGACCGTGACTGTTTGCACAGGACCGTGACTGTTTACACAGGACCGTGATCGTTTACACAGGCCCGCGATCGTTTACACAGGCCCGCGACCGTTTACACAGGCCCACGACCCTTTACACAGGCCTGTGAATGTTTACACAGGCCCGTGATTGTTTATATCAACCCGCGACCGTTTACACAGGACCGCGACTGTTTACACAGGCCCACGATTGTTTACACAGGCCCGCTACTGTTTATATCAACCCGCGACAGCTAACATGGGACCGCTACTGCTTACATCAACACGTGACCGTTTACACAGGCCTGTAAATGTTTATACAGGCCCGCGACCGTTTACACAGGCCCGTGATAGTTTATATCAACCCGCGACCGTTTACACAGGCCCGTGATAGTTTATATCAACCCGCAACCGTTTACACAGGCCCGTGATAGTTCATATCAACCCGCGACCGTTTACACAGGCCTCTGATAGTTTATATCAATCCGCGACTGTTTACACAGGCCCACGATTGTTTATATCAACCCGCGACTGTTTACACAGGCCCACGATTGTGTATATCAACCCGCGACTGTTTACACAGGCCCGCGATTGTTTACACAGGCCCACGATTGTTTACACAGGCCCACGATTGTTCACACAGGACCGTGACTGTTTACACAGATCTGCGACCGTTTACACAGATCTGCGACCGTTTACACAGGACCGTGATCGTTTACACAGGCCCGCGATCGTTTACACAGGCCCACGACCCTTTACACAGGCCTGTGAATGTTTACATCAACCCGCGACCGTTTACACAGGACCGCGACTGTTTACACAGGCCCACGATTGTTTACACAGGCCCGCGACTGTTTATATCAACCCGCGACAGCTAACACAGGACCGCTACTGTTTACATCAACCCGTGACCATTTACACAGGCCTGTGAATGTTTATACAGGCCCGCGACCGTTTACACAGGCCAGTGATAGTTTTTATCAACCCGCGACCGTTTACACAGGCCCGTGATAGTTTATATCAACCCGCGACTGTTTACACAGGCCCACGATAGTTTACACAGGCCCGCGACTGTTTACACAGGCCCACGATTGTTTACACAGGCCCACGATTGTTTACACAGGACCGTGACTGTTTACACAGGCCCGTGACTGTTTACACAGGCCCACGATAGTTTACACAGGCCCGCGACTGTTTACACAGGCCCACGATTGTTTACACAGGACCGTGACTGTTTGCACAGGACCGTGACTGTTTACACAGGACCGTGACTGTTTACACAGGACCGTGATCGTTTACACAGGCCCGCGATCGTTTACAAAGGCCCGCGACCGTTTACACAGGCCCACGACCCTTTACACAGGCCTGTGAATGTTTACACAGGCCCGTGATTGTTTATATCAACCCGCGACCGTTTACACAGGCCCACGATTGTTTACACAGGCCCGCTACTGTTTATATCAACCCGCGACAGCTAACACGGGACCGCTACTGCTTACATCAACACGTGACCGTTTACACAGGCCTGTGAATGTTTATACAGGCCCGCGACCGTTTACACAGGCCCGTGATAGTTTATATCAACCCGCAACCGTTTACACAGGCCCGTGATAGTTTATATCAACCCGCGACCGTTTACACAGGCCTGTGATAGTTTATATCAACCCGCGACTGTTTACACAGGCCCACGATTATTTACACAGGCCCACGAATGTTTACACAGGCCCACGACTGTTTACACAGGCCCACGATTGTTTACACAGGCCCACGACTGTTTACACAGGCCCACGATTGTTTACACAGGCCCACGACAGTTTACACAGGCCCGCGACTGTTTACACTGGCCCACGACCGTTTACACAGGCCCGCGTTTGTTTACACAGGACCGTGACTGTTTACACAGATCTGCGACCGTTTACACAGGACCGTGACTGTTTGCACAGGACCGTGACTGTTTACACAGGCCCGCGATCGATTACACAGGCCCGCGATCGTTTACACAGGCCCGCGAATGTTACACAGGCCCGCGACCCTTTACACAGGCCCACGACCCTTTACACAGGCCTGTGAATGTATACACAGGCCCGTGATTGTTTATATCAACCCGCGACCGTTTACACAGGACCGCGACTGTTTACACAGGCCCACGATTGTTTACACAGGCCCACGATTGTTTACACAGGCTCACGATTGTTTACACAGGCTCGGGATTGTTTACACAGGCCCACGACTGTTTATATCAACCCGCGACTGTTTACACAGGCCCACGACTGTTTACACAGGCCCAAGATTGTTTACACAGGCCCGTGATTGTTTACACAGGCCCGCGACTGTTTACACAGGCCCACGACTGTTTACACAGGCCCACGACCGTTTACACAGGCCCGCTGTGGTAACACAATACAGCTTCCTGTGACTCGAACTTTATTGCATCACTTCCTCTGATTAGTCCAGGATAAATACTGGACTGAGCAGTTGGATCCTGGAGAGGCATAGAGTAAGACCTCTTTTGTATGTAGCACCTTTTTAGTTGATTAAAGCTTACTTTAAGTTCACCACGCGTAAGGCTCATTCTTACGACAATTTAATCAACTTTGAAAAACTTCGCACTCAAACTTTTTGGACGAACTCGGAACTAAGGATCCAGGGAATCACCCATCATGGAAAACATCCTTAAACCATCGCGTCTTGACTTGGACCCAAACACCCCAGCAGCCGGTAAGGTGTGGAAACACTGGTATCGCACGTTTGACAATTTTCACGAATATTGCAAGGCTGATGATGACACAAAGTTGCGGATACTCATCAACTGTGTCACTCCGAATGTATTTCAGTATGTTGAGGAATGGGGCAGTTACGAGGAGGCAATTCGGACGCTTAAAAGACTATATACTAAGACACCGAATGAGGTCTATGCCAGACATCTACTAGCTACAGCCCAACAAGGGCCGGAGGAATCCATTGATAAATTCCTCCAAGAGCTTCGCAGACTTAGTATGGACTGTAACTTTCAAGCGGCCTCAGCTGAGCTGTACCGTGAAGAAATGATCCGTGATGCTTTCATCTGCGGGCTTGCCTCCCCATTTATACGCCAGCGTCTACTGGAAAGTAAGACACTTGAGCTTCAGAGAGCTTATGACATGGCTTGCTCTCTAGATCTGGCAAAAAGAAATGCAGACCTTTATACAGTGCCCAGACCTCGGTCTGCTGCCTTAACTACAGTCAGGCAATTTAAGAGGCCACAGGTGAACTCTATTAGGGAGGACTTTATCCCTGACGATCAATCTGATGACTTCACTGATGAAGAGGATGATGACCCCACTGTGGCAGCCTCTTGGCAATCTAAGAAATGCTTCTTTTGTGGTGATGAGTTTCACCCTCGGAAATTCTGCCCTGCTCGCAATGCGTTTTGCAGTCATTGCAACAAAAAGGGTCATTTTGCAAAGGTTTGCCTATCAAGAGCCTCTACGAGGGCTTATCAAGCTAAGTCCTACCGAACTGCCCCGGTAAGGGCCTATCAAGATGTTCCGGCTAAAATCTATCGTGCTTCCTCTCGGGTTTTCTCTCGAAGAAACACACCTAGAGTTTCAGCCACTCTTTGTGCAACGACACCAATTACAGCTGCTTGTCCTCAGAACCTATTCCATGCAGCTACAAAAGCATCAATTAATGGACATACTTTAGATGCCTTAATTGACTCAGGTAGCACTGATAGTTTCATTAGGGAACAGATTGTTGCAGAGTTAAAGCTACATGTTTTCCCATCGGACCAGGCAATTGCGATGGCTCAGTCATCACTTAATACCAGAATTTCTGGCTTTTGTATGGTTGAAATAACACTTAATGGTCGCAGGTATCCCTCCACCCGGCTTTCGGTGCTCAAGGACTTATGTAGTGATCTTATCTTAGGGCTGGATTTTCAAAAGCAGCATAAGAAGCTCACCATTGAGTTCGGCGGATCCAAACCTGAACTCACTATTTCTAATATACGACCTCGATTACCATTCTGTGCATTGTCAGCAGCTTCACTGGATGAACCCTCACTGTTTACCACTATCCCTCCTCGATGCAAACCGATTATAACAAAGTCACGACGTTTCAGTCAGGAAGACCAGTCTTTTATTGCGGCTGAGATTTCTCGGCTTTTAGCAGAGGATATCATCGAGCCTTGTTCGTCGCCATGGCGCGCCCAGGTCGTTATTGTTAAGAACCCTCTACAACCTCACAAGAAACGGCTGTGCATTGACTATTCACAGACCATCAATCAATATACGGACTTGGACGCATACCCATTGCCGCGCATCGATGATATGGTTAATAAACTGGCTGAGTACACGGTGTTCTCAACATATGATCTGAAAAGTGCCTATCATCAGGTACCCTTGAAGGTCTCAGACAAGCAGTATACGGCCTTTGAAGCCAATGGACGGCTGTATCAATTTCGTCGCCTCCCCTTTGGGGTCACTAATGGAGTGGCTGTCTTCCAGCGAGCAATGGATGACCTGGTCAAACAGGAAGACTTGAAGGATACGTTTCCTTATCTGGACAATATTACTGTCGCAGGTCGCAATCAGCGGGAACATGACGCCAATCTCCAACGATTTTGGGATGCACTCCAGCACCGTAATTTGACATTAAATGCGGCTAAATCCATTGAGTCACAACCAACCATCAACATCCTTGGCTATTGTGTGGGCAATGGCATCATTAAACCTGACCCTGAAAGGCTTCGCCCACTCCAAGAGCTCCCGCCACCTAAGAATCCGGCCTCCTTGCGCCGGGCCCTCGGCCTGTTTGCATACTATGCTAATTGGATTCCTAACTTCTCGGACCGAATCCAACCTCTACTGAAGGCCAGCACATTCCCACTAGACACAGCGGCTGTTGCAGCCTTTAACCTCCTGAAAAAACAGTTGGAGAAAGCGGCTCTTCACTCCATCGACGAGAGTCTTCCTTTTGTTGTTGAGTGTGATGCCTCGGAGGTGGCGATCTCGGCCACTCTGAATCAGGAAGGTCGTCCGGTGGCATTTTTGTCCAGGACTTTTCAAGGGGCTGAGCTACATTATCCTCCAGTCGAGAAAGAAGCTACAGCCATCATAGAGGCAGTACGGAAGTGGACTCATCTCCTAGCTCGCCAGCACTTTACCTTAATCACGGACCAGCGATCGGTCGCCTTCATGCTCGATAATCGAAAACGGACCAAAATTAAAAATAATAAAATCCAGCTTTGGCGGCTGGAATTGGCCTCTTTTGGCTAGGGGCCCTCTACCGCTACGAGAACCCAAACGGGTGCGGCTCTCCCTCGTCCGGCGGCTACGAAATGGAGGGAGCATCCCGGCCTCCTAATCTTTTGGGGGGGGAGAATGTGGTAACACAATACAGCTTCCTGTGACTCGAACTTTATTGCATCACTTCCTGTGATTAGTCCAGGATAAATACTGGACTGAGCAGTTGGATCCTGGAGAGGCATAGAGTAAGACCTCTTTTGTATGTAGCGCCTTTTTAGTTGATTAAAGCTTACTTTAAGTTCACCACGCGTAAGGCTCATTCTTACGACACCCGCGTTTGTTTACACAGGACCGTGACTGTTTACACAGATCTGCGACCGTTTACACAGGACCGTGACTGTTTGCACAGGACCGTGACTGTTTACACAGGCCCGCGATCGTTTACACAGGCCCGCGATCGTTTACACAGGCCCACGACCCTTTACACAGGCCTCTGAATGTATACACAGGCCCGTGATTGTTTATATCAACCCGCGACCGTTTACACAGGACCGCGACTGTTTACACAGGCCCACGATTGTTTACACAGGCCCGCGACTGTTTATATCAACCCGCGTCAGCTAACACAGGACCGCTACTGCTTACATCAACACGTGACCGTTTACACAGGTCTGTGAATGTTTATACAGGCCCGCGACCGTTTACACAGGCCCGTGATAGTTTATATCAACCCGCGACTGTTTACACAGGCCCACGATTGTTTACACAGGCCCACGATTGTTTACACAGGCCCACGATAGTTTACACAGGCCCGCGACTGTTTACACAGGCCCACGACTGTTTACACAGGCCCGCGACTGTTTACACAGGCCCACGACTGTTTACACAGGCCCGCGACTGTTTACACAGGCCCACGACTGTTTACACAGGCCCGTGATTGTTTACACAGGCCCACGATTGTTTACACAGGCCCACGATTGTTTACACAGGCCCATGACTGTTTACACAGGACCGCGACTGTTTACACAGGCCCACGATTGTTTATATCAACCCGCGACTGTTTACACAGGCCCACGATTGTTTATATCAACCCGCGACTGTTTACACAGGCCCGCGATTGTTTATATCAACCCGCGACTGTTTACACAGGCCCGCGATTGTTTACACAGGCCCACGATTGTTTACACAGGCCCACGATTGTTTACACAGGCCCGCGACTGTTTACACAGGACCGCGATTGTTTACACAGGCCCACGATTGTTTATATCAACCCGCGACTGTTTACACAGGCCCGCGATTGTTTATATCAACTCGCGACTGTTTACACAGGCCCACGACTGTTTACACAGGCCCGCGATTGTTTACACAGGCCCACGATTGTTTACACAGGCCCACGACTGTTTACACAGGCCCGCGATTGTTTACACAGGCCCGCGATTGTTTACACAGGCCCACGATTGTTTACACAGGCCCACGATTGTTTACACAGGCCCGCGACTGTTTACACAGGACCGCGATTGTTTATATCAACCCGCGACTGTTTACACAGGCCCGCGATTGTTTATATCAACCCGCGACTGTTTACACAGGCCCGCGACTGTTTATATCAACCCGCGACTATTTACACAGGCCCACGATTGTTTACACAGGCCCGCGATTGTTTACACAGGCCCGCGACCGTTTACACAGGCCCACGATTGTTTACACAGACCCGCGACTGTTTACACAGGCCCACGATTGTTTACACAGGCCCGCGATTGTTTACACAGACCCGCGATTGTTTACACAGGCCCGCGATTGTTTACACAGGCCCACGATTGTTTACACAGGCCCACGATTGTTTACACAGGCCCGCGATTGTTTACACAGGCCCGCGATTGTTTACACAGGCCCGCGACCGTTTACACAGGCCCACGATTGTTGACACAGGCCCGCGATTGTTTACACAGGCCCGCGACCGTTTACACAGGCCCGCGACTGTTTACACAGGCCCACGATTGTTTACACAGACCTGCGATTGTTTACACAGGCCCACGATTGTTTACACAGGCCCACGATTGTTTATATCAACCCACGATTGTTTACACAGGCCCGCGATTGTTTACACAGGCCCGCGACCGTTTACACAGGCCCGCGACTGTTTACACAGGCCCACGATTGTTTACACAGGCCCGCGACTGTTTACACAGGCCCGTGACTGTTTACACAGGCCCGCGACTGTTTACACAGGCCCGCAACTGTTTAGATCAATCCGCGACCGTTTACACAGGACCGCGACTGTTTACACAGGCCCACGATTGTTTACACAGGCCCGCAACTGTTTATATCAACCCGCGACTGTTTACACAGGCCCGCGACCGTTTACACAGGCCCGTGACCGTTTACACAGGCCCGTGACCGTTTACACAGGCCCGTGACCGTTTACACAGGCCCGTGATTGTTTACACAGGCCCGTGACCGTTTACACAGGCTCGTGATTGTTTACATAGGCCCGTGACCGTTTACACAGGCCCGTGACCGTTTACACAGGCTCGTGACCGTTTACACAGGCCCGTGACCGTTTACACAGGCTTTTGACTCTTTACACAGGCCCATGATTGTTTATACATTCTCGTGATTGTTTACACATGCCCGCGACTGTTTACACAGGTCCGTGACCATTAACACAGGCCCGTCACTGTTTACACAGGCTCGGGACCGTTTACACAGGCCCGCGACCATTTACACAGGCTTGTGAGTGTTTACACAGGCTCGCGACTGTTTACCCAGGACCACGACCGTTTACACAGGCTCGTGATTGTTTACACAGGCTCGCGACTGTATACCCAGGACCACGACCATTTACACAGGCTCGTGATTGTGTACACAGGCCGGCGACCGATTACACAGGCCCGCGATTGTTTACACAGGCCCACGATTGTTTACACAGGCTCGCGACCGTTTACATCAACCCGTGACTGATAACACAGGCTCGTGACCGTTTACGCAGGCCCGCGACCATTAACGCAGGCCCGCAACCGTTTCCACAGACCAAAGATTGTTTAGAGGCCCGCGACCTTTTAGACAGGCCCGCGACTGTTTATATCAACCCGCGACTGTTTATATCAACCCGCGACTGTTTACACAGGCCCGCGACTGTTTATATCAACCCGCGACTGTTTACAGAGGCCCGCGACTGTTTATATCAACCCGCGACCATTTACACAGGCCGCGACAGCTTACACGGGCCCGCAACCGATTACACGAGCCCGCGACCATTTATATCAACCTGCGACAGTTTACACAGGACAGCGACTGTTTACACAGGCCCGCGACCGTTTACTCTGGCCCGTGATTGTTTACACAGGAACGTGATTGTTTACACAGGACCGTGACCATTTGCACAGGCTCGCGACCGTTTGCACAGGCCCGTGATTGTTTATATCAACCCGTGACCATTTCACAGGACCGTGACCGTTTACACAGGCCCGTGACCATTTACACAGCCTCGCGACTGTTTAGGCAGGCTCGTGACCATTTACACAGGCTCAGGATTGTTTACACAGGCCCGCGACCGTTTTCACAGGCCCGGGATGCTTTACACAGGCCCGCGACCATTTACACAGGCCCGCGACTGTTTACAAAGGCCCGCGACCGTTTCCGCAGGCCCGCGACCCTTTACGCAGGCCCGCGACCCTTTACGCAGGCCCGCGACCCTTTACGCAGGCCCGCGACCCTTTACGCAGGCCCGCGACCCTTTACGCAGGCCCGCGACCCTTTACGCAGGCCCGCGACCCTTTACGCAGGCCCGCGACAGTTCCCTCAGGCCATCGACCGTTTCCACAGGCCCGCGACCGTTTACACAGGCCCGCGACCGTTTACACAGGCCCGCGACCGTTTACACAGGCCCGCGACCTTTTACACAGGCCCGCGACCGTTTCCGCAGGCCCGCGACCGTTTCCGCAGGCCCGCGACCGTTTCCGCAGGCCCGCGACCGTTTCCGCAGGCCCGCGACCGTTTACGCAGGCCCGCGACCGTTTACGCAGGCCCGCGACCGTTTACGCAGGCCCGCGACCGTTTACGCAGGCCCGCGACCGTTTACGCAGGCCCGTGACCGTTTACACATACCAGAGATTGTTTACAGAGGCCCGCGACCTTTTACACAGGCCCGCGACCGTTTACACAGGCTCGCGACTGTTTACATCAACGTGTGACTGATAACACAGGCTCGTGACCGTTTACGCAGGCCCGCGACCATTAACGCAGGCCCGCAACCGTTTCCATAGACCAGAGATTGTTTAGAGGCCCGCGACCTTTTACACAGGCCCGCGACTGTTTACACAGGCCCGCGACTGTTTATATCAACCCGCGACCGTTTACACAGGCCTGTGACCATATACACAGGCCCGTGACCGTTTACACAGGCCCGCGACCGTTTACACATGCCTGCGACAGCTTACGCGGTCCCGTGACAGTTTATATCAACCTGTGACCGTTTACCCGGGCCCGCGACCATTTACACAGGCCGCGACAGCTTACACGGGCCCGCGACCGATTACACGAGCCCTGCGACCATTTATATCAACCCGCGACAGTTTACACAGGACAGCGACCGTTTACACAGGCTCGTGATTGTTTACACATACCAGAGATTGTTTACAGAGGCCCGCGACCTTTTACACAGGCCCGCGACCTTTTACACAGGCCCGCGACCGTTTACACAGGCCCATGACCGTTTCCACAGGCCCATTATTGTTTACATCAACCCGCGGCCGTTTACACAGGCCTGTGACCGTTTCCACAGGCCCGCGACCGTTTCCACAGGCCCGCGACCGTTTACGCAGGCCCGCGACCGTTTACGCAGGCCCGCGACCGTTTACGCAGGCCCGCGACCGTTTACGCAGGCCCGTGACCGTTTACACATACCAGAGATTGTTTACAGAGGCCCGCGACCTTTTACACAGGCCCGCGACCTTTTACACAGGCCCGCGACCGTTTACACAGGCTCGCGACTGTTTATGCATGCCCGTGACCGTTTACACATACCAGAGATTGTTTACAGAGGCCCGCGACCTTTTACCCAGGCCCGCGACCGTTTACACAGGCTCGCGACTGTTTACATCAACGTGTGACTGATAACACAGGCTCGTGACCGTTTACGCAGGCCCGCGACCATTAACGCAGGCCCGCAACCGTTTCCATAGACCAGAGATTGTTTAGAGGCCCGCGACCTTTTACACAGGCCCGCGACTGTTTATATCAACCCGCGACCGTTTACACAGGCCTGTGAACATATACACAGGCCCGTGACCGTTTACACAGGCCCGCGACCGTTTACACATGCCTGCGACAGCTTACGCGGTCCCGTGACAGTTTATATCAACCTGTGACCGTTTACCCGGGCCCGCGACCATTTACACAGGCCGCGACAGCTTACACGGGCCCGCGACCGATTACACGAGCCCGCGACCATTTATATCAACCCGCGACAGTTTACACAGGACAGCGACCGTTTACACAGGCTCGTGATTGTTTACACATACCAGAGATTGTTTACAGAGGCCCGCGACCTTTTACACAGGCCCGCGACCGTTTACACAGGCCCATGACCGTTTACACAGGCCCATTATTGTTTACATCAACCCGCGACCGTTTACACAGGCCTGTGACCGTTTACACAGACCAGAGATTGTTTACAGAGGATCGTGACCGTTTACACAGGCCCGCGACTGTTAACACATGCCCGTGACAGTAAACACGGGCTCACGACTGTTAACACGGGCCAGCGACAGCTTACATGGTCCCGCGACAGTTTACACGGGCCCGTGACCATTTATATCGACCCGTGACAGCTTACACGGGCCCGCGACCATTTATATCAACCCGCGACCGTTTACACATGCCCGCGACTGTTTACACAGGCTCGTGATTGTTTACACAGGCTCGTGATTGTTTACACAGACACGCAACTGTTTACTCAGGCCCGCGACCGTTTACACAGGCCCGCGACTGTTTATATCAACCCACGACCGTTTACACAGGCCTGTGACCATATACACAGGCCCGTGAACGTTTACACAGGCCCGTGACTGTTTATATCAACCCGCGACCGTTTACACAGGCCTGCGATTGTTTATATCAATCTGCGACCTTTTACACAGGCCCGCGACCATTTACACAGGCCCGCGACCGTTTACACAGGCCCGCGACCGTTTACACAGGCCCGTGACCGTTTACACAGGCCCGTGACCGTTTACACAGGCCCGTGACCATTTACACAGCCCGTGACCATTTACACAGGCCCGTGACCGTTTACACAGGCCCGTGACCATTTACACAGGCCCGTGACCGTTTACACAGGCCCGTGATGCTTTACACAGACCCGCGACCCTTTACAAAGGCTTCTGATTGTTTACACGGGAGCGTGATTGTTTACTGCAGGCTCGCGACCATTTACGCAGGACTGTGACCGTTTGCGCAGGCTCGTGACCGTTTACACATACCAGAGATTGTTTACAGAGGCCCGCGACCTTTTACACAGGCCCGCGACCTTTTATACAGGCCCGCGACCGTTTATATCAACCCGCGACCGTTTACACAGGCCTGCGATTGTTTATATCAATCTGCGACAGTTTACACAGGACCGCGACCGTTTACACAGACCAGAGATTGTTTAGAGGCCCGCGACCTTTTACACAGGCCCGCGACCGTTTACACAGGCCCGTGACCATTTACGCAGGCCCGCAACAGTTTCCACAGGCCCGTTATTGTTTACATCAACCCGCGACCATTTACACAGGCCTGTGACCGTTTACACAGACCAGAGATTGTTTACAGAGGCCCGTGACCGTTTACACAGGCCCGCGACTGTTTACACATGCCCTTGACAGTAAACACGGGCTCACGGCTGTTAACACGGGCCAGCGACAGCTTACACGGTCCCGCGACAGTTTACACGGGCCCACGACCGATTACACGAGCCCGCGACCATTTATATCGGCCCGCGACAGCTTACACGGTCCCACGACAGCTTACACGGGCCCGCGACCGATTACACGAGCCCGCGACAGCTTACACGGGCCCGCGACCATTTATATCAACCCGCGACCGTTTACACATGCCCACGACTGTTTAAACAGGCTCGCGATTGTTTACACAGACCCGCGACTGTTTATATCAACCCGCGACCGTTTACACAGGCCTGTGACCATATACACAGGCCCGCAACAGCTTACGCAGTCCCGCGACAGTTTACACGGGCCCACGACCGTTTATATCAACCTGCGACCGTTTACACGGGCCCATGACAGCTTACACGGGCCCGCGACCGATTACACGAGCCCGCGACCATTTATATCAACCCGCGACCATTTACACAGGACAGCGACCGTTTACACATGCCCGCGACCGTTTACTCAGGCCCGCGACCGTTTACACAGGCCCATGATCGTTTACACAGGCCCGCAACCGTTTACAGAGACCCACGACCGTTTACACAGGCCTGTGACCGTTTACATCAACCCACGACTGCTTACACCGGCCCGCGATCATTTACAGAGGCTCGTGATTGTTTACACAGGACCGTGACCGTTTGTACAGGCCTGCGACTGTTTACACGGGACCGCGACTGCTTAGATCAACCCGCGACCGTTTACACAGGCTCGGGATTGTTTACACAGGTCCGTGACCGTTTACACGGGCCGGTGACAGTTTACATCAAACTGCAACCGTTTACACGGGCCCACGACCGTTTATATCAACCCGTGACCGTTTCACAGGACCGTGACCGTTTACACCAACCCGCGACCGTTTACACAAGCTTGCGACTGTTTAGGCAGGCTCGTGACCGTTTACACAGGCCTGTGATTCTTTACACAGGCCCGCGACCGTTTACACAGGCCCGCGACAGTTCCCAAAGGCCGCGACAGTTCCCAAAGGCCCGCGACAGTTCCCACAGGCCCGCGACCATTTCCACAGGCTTGTGACCATTTATACAGGCTCATGACCGTTTACACAGGCCCGTGATGTTTTACACAGGCTTCTGATTGTTTACACAGACCCGCGACCGTTTACACAGGCCCACAACCATTTACACAGGCCCACGATCGTTTACACAGGCTCGCGACCGTTTACACAGGCCCACGACCGTTTACACGGGCCCGCGACCGTTTACGCAGGACCGTGACCGTTTACGCAGGCTCGCGACCGTTTACGCAGGACCATGACCATTTACGCAGGCCCGTGACCGTTTACACATACCAGAGATTGTTTACAGAGGTCCGCGACCTTTTACACAGGCCCGCGACCATTTACGCAGGCCCCTGACCGTTTACACAGACTCGGGATTGTTTACACAGGCCCGCGACAGTTTCCACAGGCCCATTATTGTTTACATCAACCCGTGACCGTTTACACAGGCCCGTGACTGTTTACACAGGCCTGTGACTGTTTACACAGGCCCGTGACAGTAAACACGGGCTCACGACAGTTTAGACGGGCCAGCGACAGCTAACACGGGCCCGCGACAGCTTACACGGGCCCGCGACCGATTACACGAGCCCTGCGACCATTTATATCAACCCGCGACCGTTTACACAGGACAGTGACTGTTTACACAGGCTCGTGATTGTTTACACAGGCTCGTGACTGTTTACACAGGCCCGCGAACGTTTACACAGACCCGCAACCGTTTACACAGGCCCGCGACTGTTTATATCAACCCGCGACCGTGTACACAGGCTCGGGATTGTTTACACAGGCCCGTAACTGTTTACACAGCCCCGCGACCGTTTACACGGGCCCGTGACAGTTTACATCAAACTGCAACCGTTTACACAGGCCCGCGACCGTTTACACAGGCCCGCGACTGTTTACACATGCCAGTGACAGTAAACACGGGCTCACGACCGTTAACACGGGCCAGCGACAGCTTACACAGGCCCGCGACCGATTACACGAGCCCGCGACCATTTATATCAACCCGCTACCGTTTACACAGGAGTGACCGTTTACACAGGCCCGCAATTGTTTACTCAGGCCCGCGACCGTTTACACAGGCCCGCAACTGTTTACTCAGGCCCGCGACCGTTTACACAGGCCTGCGAACGTTTACACAGGCTCGTGATTGTTTACACAGGCCCGTGATCGTTTACACAGACCCGCAACCGTTTACACAGGCCTTCGAACGTTTACACAGGCCTTCGAACGTTTACACAGGCCTTCGAACGTTTACACAGGCCTTCGAACGTTTACACAGTCCCGTGATCGTTTACACAGGCCCGCGAACGTTTACACAGGCCCGCGAACGTTTACACAGGCCCGTGATCGTTTACACAGGCCCACGAACGTTTACACAGGCCTTCGACCGTTTACACAGGCCCGCGACCGTTTACACAGGCCCGCGACTGTTTACACAGGCCCGCAATTGTTTACACAGGCCTTCGACCGTTTACACGGGCCCACGACCGTTTACACAGGCCTTCGACCGTTTACACAGACCCTCGACCGTTTGCACAGGCCTTCGAACGTTTACACAGGCCCGCGAACGTTTACACAGACCCGCGAACATTTACACAGGCCCGCGAACGTTTACACAGGCATTCGACCGTTTACACAGGCCCACGACCGTTTACACAGGCCCACGACCGTTTACACAGGCCTTCGAACGTTTACACAGGCCCGTGAACGTTTGCACAGGCCTGCGAACGTTTACACAGGCCCGCGAACGTTTACACAGGCCTTCGAACGATTACACAGGCCCGCGAACGTTTACACAGGCCTTCGAACGTTTACACAGGCCTTCGAACGTTTACACAGGCCCGCGAACGTTTACACAGGCCTTCGAACATTTACACAGGCCCGCGAACGTTTACACAGGCCCTTGAACGTTTACACAGGCCCGTGAACGTTAACACAGGCCCGCGAACGTTTACACAGGCCCTCGAACGTTTACACAGGACCGCGACTGTTTATATCAACCCGCGACCATGTACACAGGCTCGGGATTGTTTACACGGTCCCGCGACCATTTACACGGGCCCGGGATTATTTACATCAACCTGTGATTGTTTACACAGTCCCGTGACCGTTTACACAGGCCCGTCACTGTTTACACAGGCCCATGACAGTTTACATCAAACTGCGACCGTTTACACAGGCCCGCGATTGTTTACACGGGCCCGCGACAGTTTATATCAACCCGTGACGGTTTACACAGGACTGTGACCGTTTACACAGGCCCGCGACCGTTTACACAAGCTCGTGATTGTTTACACAGGCCCGTGACAGTTTCCGCAGCCTCGTGACCCTTTAGGCAGGCTCGTGACCGTTTACACAGGCTCAGGGTTGTTTACAGAGGCCCGCGACCGTTTACACAGGCTCGCGACTGTTTACACAGGCCCGCGATTGTTTGCACAGGCCCGCGATTGTTTGCACAGGCCCGCGATTGTTTGCACAGGCACGCAACCGTTTACACAGGCCCGCAACCGTTTACACAGGACCGTGACCGTTTACACAGACACGTGACCGTTTACACAGGCCCGTGATTCTTTACACAGGCCTGCGATTCTTTACACAGGCCCACGACCGTTTACCCAGGCCCGCGACCGTTTACACGGGCCCGTGATTGTTTACATGGGCCCGCGACCGTTTACACAGGCCCGCTACTGTTTACACAGGGCTGTTACTGTTTACACAGGCCCGCCGCCGTTTACACAGGCCCACCACCGTTTACATCAACCCGCGACTGCTGACACAGGCCCGCAACCGTTTACATGGTCCCGTGACCATTTACACAGGCCCGTGACCATTTACACAGGCCTGTGTTTGTTTACACAGGACCGTGACCGTTTACACAGGACCGTGACCGTTTACACGGGCCCGTGACAGTTTACATCAAACTACGAGCGTTTACACAAGCCCGCGATTGTTTACACAGGTCCGCGACCATTTACACTGGACCGTGACTGTTTACATCAACCCGCGACAGTTCCCACAGGCCTGCGACCGTTTACACAGGCTCGCGACTGTTTACACAGACCCGTGACTGTTTACACAGAAGTTAAGAAGGCAAATGGTATGTTGGCCTTCATAGCGAGAGGATTCGAGTACAGGAGCAAGGATGTCTTGCTGCAGTTGTACAAGGCCTTGGTGAGACCACACCTTGAGTATTGTGTGCAGTTTTGGTCGCCTTATCTGAGGAAGGATGTTCTTGCCATGGAGGGAGTGCAGCTAAGATTTACCAGACTGATACCTGGGATGGCAGGAATGACGTATGAAGAGAGATTGGGTTGATTAGGCTTATATTCGCTAGAGTTTCGAAGAATGAGAGGGGATCTCATTGAAACTTATAAAATTACATAGAAACATAGAAACATAGAAGATAGGAGCAGGAGTAGGCCATTCGGCCCCTCGAGCCTGCTCCGCCATTCGATGAGATCATGGCTGATCATCTAAACTCAGTAAACTGTACCTGCCTTCTCCCCATATCCCTTGATACCTTTAGCTTTAAGAAATATATCTAACTCATCCTTGAATATATTTAATGACCTCGCCTCAACTACCTTCTGTGGTAGAGAATTCCACAGGTTCACCACTCTCTGGGTGAAGAAATTCTTCCTCATTTCTGTCCTAAATGGTTTACCCGTTATCCGTAGATTATGACCCCTGGTTCTGGACTCTCCGACCATCGGGAACATTCTTCCTGCATCTAGTTTGTCCAGACCTGTCAGAATTTTATATGTTTCGATGAGATCCCCTCTCAATCTTCTATACTCTAGTGAGTATAAGCCCAATCGACCCAATCTCTCCTCATATGTCATTCCTGCCATCCCAGGTATCAGCCTTGTGAATCTTCGCTGAACTCCTTCCATGGCAAGAACATCCTTCCTCAGATAAGGCGACCAAAACTGCACACAGTACTCAAGGTGTGGTCTCACCAAGGCCCTGTACAACTGCAGCAGGACATCCCTGTTCCTATACTCAAACCCTTTCGCTATGAAGGCCAACATACCATTTGCCTTCTTCACCGCCTGCTGCACCTGCATGCTTACTTTCAGCGACTGGTGCACAAGGACACCCAGGTCTCGTTGCACTTCCCCTTCTCCCAATCTATTGCCATTCAGATAATAGTCTGCCTTTCTGTTTTTGACACCAAAGTGGATAACCTCGCACTTATCCACATTATATTGCATCTGCCACGCTTCTGCCCACTCACCCAACCTGTCCAGATCATCCTGGAGTTTCTCGCTATCCTCCTCGCTGCACACACTCCCACCCAGCTTTGTGTCATCTGCAAACTTGGAGATATTACATTTAATTCCCTTATCTAGATCATTAATGTATATTGTGAATAGCTGGGGTCCAAGGACCGATCCCTGCGGTACCCCACTAGTCACTGCTTGCCACTCGGAAAAAGACCCATTTATTCCTACTCTCTGCTTTCTGTCCGCCAACCAGTTCTCTATCCAAGTCAATACCTTGCCCCCAATCCCATGTGCCTTAACTTTACCCGCTAATCTCTTATGCGGGACCTTATCGAAAGCCTTTTGAAAGTCCAAATACACCACATCTACTGGTTCTCCCTTATCTATTTTCCCAGTTACATCCTCAAAAAATTCCAGTAGATTAGTCAAGCACGATTTACCTTTTGTAAATCCATGTTGACTTTGTCCGATTCTAACAGGACTAGACAGACTAGATGCAGGAAGGATGTTCCCGATGGCGGGGGAGTCCAGAACCAGAGGTCACAGTCTAAGGATAAGGGGTAAGCCATTTAGGACTGAGATGAGGAGGAATTTCTTCACCCAGAGAGTGATGAACCTGTGGAATTCTCTACCACAGAAGGCAGTTGAGGCCAATTCATTAAATATATTCAAGAAGGAGATAGATATATTTCTTAAGGCTAAAGGGATCAAGGGATATGGGGAGAAAGCAGGGAACTGAATTTGGAAGATCAGCCATGATCTCATTGAATGGCGGAGCAGGCTCGAGGGGCCGAATGGCCTACTCCAGCTCCTATCTTCTATGCGTCTATGACCGTGACTGTTTGCACAGGTCCGCGACCGTTTACACAGGACCGGGTCTGTTTACATCAATCCGCGACAGTTTCCACAGGCCCGCGACCGTTTCCACAGGCCCGCGACCGTTTACACAGGCCCGTGATTGTTTACACAGGCCCGTGACCGTTTACATCAACCCGCGACCGTTTACATCAACCCGCGACCGTTTACACAAGCTCGTGACCGTTTACACAGGCACGCGACCGTTTACACAGGACCGTGACTGTTGACATCAACCCGCGACAGTTCCCACAGGCCCGCGACCGTTTACACAGGCCCGCGACCATTTACACAGGCCCGTGACCATTTACACAGGCCCGTGATTGTTTACATAGGCCCGCGACCGTTTACACAGGCCCGCGACCATTTACACAGACCCGCGACCGTTTACACAGGCCCGTGATTGTTTACATAGGCCCGTGACCGTTTACACAGGCCCGTGAATGTTTACACAGGCCCGCGACCGTTTACACAGGCCCATGATTGTTTACACAGGCCCCCGACCGTTTACACAGGCCCCCGACCGTTTACACAGGCCCATGATTGTTTACATAGGCCCGCGACCGTTTACATCAACCCACGACCGCTTACACAGGCCCGCGACCGTTTACACTGGCCCGTGACCGTTTACACGGACCGGCGACTGGTTACACGGCCCATGACCGTTTACATGGGCCCGCGACCGTTTACACAGGCCCACGATCATTTAAACGGGCCCGTGATTGTTTACACAGGCTCGCGACCGTTTACACAGGCCCGAGATTGTTTACATCAACCCACGATTGTTTACACAGACCCGCGACCGTTTACACAGGCTCATGACCGTTTACACAGGCTGGTGAGTGTTTGCACAGGCTCGTGATTCTTTACACAGGCCCGCGACCGTTTACACAGGCTTGTGATTGTTTATACAAGGTTGTGATTGTTTACACAGGCCCGCGACCGTTTACACAGGCTCGTGACCGTTTACACAGGGTCGTGATTGTTTACACAGGCCCACGACCGTTTGCACAAGCTTGTGATTGTTTACACAGGCCTGTGACCGTTTACACAGGCTGGTGAGTGTTTGCACAGGCTCGTGATTCTTTACACAGGCTCGTGATTCTTTACACAGGCCCGCGACCGTTTACACAGGCTTGTGATTGTTTACACAGACCTGCGATTGTTTACACAGGCCCACGATTGTTTATATCAACCCACAATTGTTTACACAGGCCCGCGATTGTTTACACAGGCCCGCGACTGTTTACACAGGCCCGCGACTGTTTACACAGGCCCGCGACTGTTTACACAGGCCCGCGACTGTTTACACAGGCCCGCGACTGTTTACACAGGCCCGCAACTGTTTAGATCAATCCGCGACCGTTTACACAGGACCGCGACTGTTTACACAGGCCCACGATTGTTTACACAGGCCCGCAACTGTTTATATCAACCCGCAACTGTTTACACAGGCCCGCGACCGTTTACACAGGCCCGCGACCGTTTACACAGGCCCGTGACCGTTTACACAGGCCCGTGATTGTTTACACAGGCCCGTGATTGTTTACACAGGCCCGTGATTGTTTACACAGGCCCGTGACCGTTTACACAGGCTCGTGATTGTTTACACAGGCCCGTGACCGTTTACACAGGCTCGTGACCGTTTACACAGGCTCGTGACCGTTTACACAGGCTCGTGACCGTTTACACAGGCTCGTGACCATTTACACAGGCTCATGATTGTTTACGCAGGCTTGCGATTGTTTACATCAACCCGCGATTGTTTACACAGACCCACAACCGTTTCCACAGGCCCACGACCGTTTACATCAACCCGTGACCGATAGCACAGGCTCATGACCGTTTACACGGGCCCGCGATTGTTTACACAGGATTGTGATTGTTTACACAAGCCCATGACCGTTTACACAAGCTTGTGCGTGTTTACACAGGCTCGTGATTGGTTACACACGCTTGTGATTGTTTACACAGGCCTGTGACCGTTTACACAGGCTTTTGACTCTTTACACAGGCCCATGATTGTTTATACATTCTCGTGATTGTTTACACATGCCCGCGACTGTTTACACAGGTCCGTGACCATTAACACAGGCCCGTCACTGTTTACACAGGCTCGCGACCGTTTACACAGGCCCGCGACCATTTACACAGACCCGCGACCGTTTACACAGGCCCGTGATTGTTTACATAGGCCCGTGACCGTTTACACAGGCCCGTGAATGTTTACACAGGCCTGCGACCGTTTACACAGGCCCATGATTGTTTACACAGGCCCCCGACCGTTTACACAGGCCCATGATTGTTTACATAGGCCCGCGACCGTTTACATCAACCCACGACCGCTTACACAGGCCCGCGACCGTTTACACTGGCCCGTGACCGTTTACACGGACCGGCGACTGGTTACACGGCCCATGACCGTTTACATGGGCCCGCGACCGTTTACACAGGCCCACGATCATTTAAACGGGCCCGTGATTGTTTACACAGGCTCGCGACCGTTTACACAGGCCCGAGATTGTTTACATCAACCCACGATTGTTTACACAGACCCGCGACCGTTTACACAGGCTCATGACCGTTTACACAGGCTGGTGAGTGTTTGCACAGGCTCGTGATTCTTTACACAGGCTCGTGATTCTTTACACAGGCCCGCGACCGTTTACACAGGCTTGTGATTGTTTATACAAGGTTGTGATTGATTACACAGGCCCGCGACCGTTTACACAGGCTCGTGACCGTTTACACAGGGTCGTGATTGTTTACACAGGCCCACGACCGTTTGCACAAGCTTGTGATTGTTTACACAGGCCTGTGACCGTTTACACAGGCCTGTGACCGTTTACACAGGCTTGTGATTGTTTATACAAGGTTGCGATTGTTTACACAGGCCCGCGATTGTTTACAGACCCGCGATTGTTTACACAGGCCCGCGACTGTTTACACAGGCTTGTCATTGTTTAGACAGGACCCGTGACGGTTTACACAGGCCCGTGATTGTTTACTTCAACCCGTGACCGTTTACATAGGCCCGTGACCGTTTACATCAACCCGTGACTGTTTACATAGGCCCGCGACGGTCCACCAGGCCCGCTGGCCGTTACCTGTCCGCCCTGCAGCACGGCCTCCAGTTCCTGGTAGCGGTTGTGCCAGACGAGGAGGTGGAGAGGGAAGCGGAGCGGGTCCCCGTCCCGGTCCAGGTCCCGGTCCAGGGAGTCGGTCATGGCGCCCCGGGGGCGGTGGGTGTCGGAGCCAATGGGAGGAGAGGGGGGAGAGAGAGAGGGGGGAGGAGGAGGAGCAGTGGAGGAAGGGGGAGGGGCCAGCTCCCGCATAAATCAGCATAAATCAGCATAGATAAGCATAGATTGGCTGCCCATTGGAGGCTCCTCCGTGCAACCTCCCTCCCTGCCTGCCTGCAACCGGCACTTCCGGGGTCGCGGCCGGAAGTGGTAGCTCCACATCCGCCGGATGTGTGGGCGGGATCAAAAAGAGCTTCCGGTTGACCCTCAACAAACCTCTCTTTTTCAATTTATAACCAGAAGGGGAGGATATTCCTCCTGAAGCGACCGCCCGCCCGCCCGCCAGGCTCCTTGGCCTCTCACAGGGATTTCTGTCTGAAAGAATCAACTCCTCTTGTGAGGCCTGTTAGCCAAACAAAGGAGTCGGGGGGGGTGATAGATCAGGGGTCAGAGGTGACTACTCCACACTCATACAAAAACGAAACGCCCTCAAAATATTTTCGCTGGCGTCGCATCCTTTCGATGGGACAAAAGAGGAAAAACAAAAAGATGAAATCGCTCTTTTAACGTGGGAGAATTATTGTTGCGGGAGCTCGATGCATGCGACCCTTTCGCGGCCGCCATCTTGTTGAGGGGCGAATGCAAGTCGCGCATGCGTACTTTCGGGGCCGCCATATTGTTGAGGGGCGAAAGAAAACCGCGCATGCGTACCAACCAGCCGGCCATCTTGTTGAGGGGCGAAAGCAAATCGCGCATGCGTACATTCGGAGCCGCCATCTTGTTGAGGGGCAAGAAAAGGTATCTCTGTAACCCCCTCCAACCCTCCCAATCGCCATAACCTCCTCCAACCCTCCCTCCCTCTCTCTCTGTAACCTCCTCCAGCCTTATAACACTCCCTATCTCTGTAACCTCCTCCAGCCCCGCCAACCCTCCCTATCTCTGGAACCTCCACCAGCCCTCCAACATTCCCTATCTCTGTAACCTCCTCCAGCCCCTACACCCCTCCCTATCTCTGTAACCTCCTCCAGCCCTACAACCCTCCCTATCTCTGTAAGCTCCTCCATCCCTCCCTCCCTATCTCTGAAACCTCCTCCAGCCCCTACAACACTCCCTATCTCTGAAACCTCCTCCAGCCCCTACAACACTCCCTATCTCTGGAACCACCTCCAGCCCTACAACCCTCCCTATCTCTGTAACCTTCTCCAACCCCGACAACCCTCCCTATCTCTGAAACCTCCTCCATCCCCTACAACCCTCCCTATCTCTGTAACCTCCTCCAGCCCCGACAACCCTCCCTATCTCTGTAACCTCCTCCAGCCCTGATAACCCTCCCTATCTCTGTAATCTCCTCCAGTCCCTACAACCCTCCCTATCTTTGGAACCACTTCCAGCCCTACAACCCTCCCTATCTCTGTAACCTGCTCCAGCCCCCACAACTCTCCCTATTTCTGTAACCACCTCCAGCCCTACAACCCTCCCTATCTCTGTAACCTCTTCCAGTCCCTACAACCCTCCCTATCTCTCTAACCTCCTCCAGCCTCTACAACCCGCCCTAACTCTCTAATCTCCTCTAGTCCTACAACCCTCCCTATCTCTGTAACTTCCTCCAGCCCTGCATCCCTCCCTATCTCTGAAACCTCCTCCAGCCCCTACAACACTCCCTATCTCTGGAACCCCCTCCAGCCCTACAACCCTCCCTATCTCTGTAACCTCCTCCAGCCCCTACATCCCTATCGTTTCTATAGTTATATAAAAAGAAAAAGGGTGGCTAAGGCAAACGTAGGTCCCTCAGAGGATGAGACCGGGAAATTAATGGTGGGAAACAGGGAGATGGCAAAAATGCTGAACAAATATTTTGTTTCAGTCTTTATGGTAGAGGACACTAAGAATATCCCACACTGGACAAACAGGGGGCTCTAGGGGGGGGGGGGAGGAGCTAAATACGATTAAAATCACTAAGGAATTGGTACTCAGTAAAATAATGGGACTCAAGGCGGATAAATCCCCTGGACCTGATGGCTTACATCCTAGGGTCTTAAGGGAAGTGGCAGTAGGGATTGTGGATGCTTTGGTAATAATTTTCCAAAATTCCCTGGACTCAGCAAAGGTCCCGGCAGATTGGAAAACTGCTAACGGAACATCCTTATTTAAAAAGGGTAGTAGGCAGAAGGCTAGAAATTATAGACCAGTTAGCCTAACATCTGTGGTGGGTAAAATTTTGGAGTCTTTTATTAAGGAGACAGTAACGGAACATTTAGATAAACATAATTTCATAGGACAAAGTCAGCATAGCTTTATGAAGGGGAAGTCATGTCTGACAAATTTGCTTGAGTTCTTTGAGGACATAACGTACAGGGTGGATAAAGGGGAACCAGTGGGCGTAGTGTATTTAGACTTCCAGAAGGCATTTGACAAGGTGCCACATAAAAGCTTATTGCTCAAGATAAAAAAATCACTGGATTGGGGGTAATATTCTGGCATGGGTGGAGGATTGGTTATCTAACAGGAAGCAGAGAGTTGGGATAAATGGTTCATTCTCGGACTGGCAACCAGTAGCCAGTGGTGTTCCGCAGGGGTCAGTGCTGGGTCCCCAACTCTTTACAATCCATATTAACGATTTGGAGGAGGGGACCGAGTGTAACATATCAAAGTTTGCAGATGATACAAAGATGGGAGGGAAAGTAGAAAGTGAGGAGGACATAAAAAACCTACAAGGGGATATAGACAGGCTGGGTGAGTGGGCAGAGATTTGGCAGATGCAATACAATATTGGAAAATGTGAGGTTATGCACTTTGGCAGGAAAAATCAGAGAGCAAGTTATTATCTTAATGGCGAGAAACTGGAAAGTACTGCAGTACAAAGGGATCTGGGGGTCCTAGTGCAAGAAAATCAAAAAGTTAGTATGCAGGTGCAGCAGGTGATCAAGAAGGCCAACGGAATGTTGGCTTTTATTGCTAGGGGGATAGATTATAAAAACAGGGAGGTATTGCTGCAGTTATATAAGGTATTGGTGAGACCGCACCTGGAATACTGCATACAGTTTTGGTGTCCATACTTAAGAAAAGACATACTTGCTCTCGAGGCAGTACAAAGAAGGTTCACTCGGTTAATCCCGGGGATGAGGGGGTGGACATACGAGGAGAGGTTGAGTAGATTGGGACTCTACTCATTGGAGTTCAGAGGAATGAGAGGCGATCTTATTGAAACATATAAGATTGTGAAGGGGCTTGATCGGGTGGATGCGGGGAGGATGTTCCCAAGGATGGGTGAAACTCGAACTAGGGGGCATAATCTTAGAATAAGGAGCTGCTCTTTCAAAACTGAGATGAGGAGAGACTTCTTCACTCAGAGGGTAGTAGGTCTGTGGAATTTGCTGCCCCAGGAAGCTGTGGAAGCTACATCATTAAATAAATTTAAAACAGAAATAGATAGTTTCCTAGAGTTAAAGGGAATTAGGGGTTACGGTGAGCGGGCAGGAAATTGGACATGAGGCTGAATTCGGATCAGTCAGGGCCCTGTGGGTGGCGGAGCGGGCCCAGGGGCTGAGTGGCCGGGTCCTGCTCCTACTTCTTGTGTTCTAGGATTTGAGGTTAGGATCAGATCAGCCATGATCTTATTGAATGGCGGAGCAGGCTCGAGGGACCAATTGGCCTACTCCTGCTCCTATTTCTTATGTTCTTATCCCTCCCTATCTCTGTAACTTCCTCCAGCCCTCCAACACTCCCAATGTCTGTAATCTCCTCCAGACCCGACAGCCCTCCTTATCTCTGTAACCTCCTACAGCCCGACTACCCTCCCTGTCGCTGTAACCTCCACCAGCCCCTACAACCCTCCCTAACTCTGTAAGCTCCTCCAGCCCCTACAACCCTCCCTATCTCTGTAACCTCCTCCAGCCCGACAACCCTCCCTATCTCTGTAACCACCTCCAGCCCAACACACCTCCCTATCTCTGTAACCTCTTCCAGCCCTACGATCCTCCCTATCTCTGTAACTTCCTCCAGCCCCTACAACCCTCCTTATCTCTGTAATCTCCTCCAGCCCTACAACCCTCCCTAGCTCTGTAACCTCCTCCAGCCCGACAACCCTCCCTATCTCTGAAACCTGCTCCAGCCCCTACAACCCTCCCTATCTCTGTAACCTCCTCCAGCCCGACAACCCTCCCTATCTCTGTAACCTCCTGCAGCCCCTGCAACCCTCCCTATCTCTGTAACCTCCTCCAGCCCCACAACCCTCCCTATCTCTGTAACCTCCTCCAGCCCCTACAACCCGCCCGATGTCTGTAACCTCAAATAGCCCGACAATCCTCCCTATCTCTGTAACCTCCTCCAGCCCCTACAACCCTCCCTATCTCTGAAACCTCCTCCAGCCCTACAACCCTCCCTATCTATGAAACTTTCTCCAGCCCCGACAACCCACCCTATCTCTGAAACCTTCTCTAGCCCCAACAACCCTTACTATCTCTGTAACCTCCTCCAGCCCCTACAACCCGCCCTATCTCTGAATCCTCCTCCAGCCCCTACAACCCACCCTATCTCTGTAACCTCCTCCAGCCTTACAACCCTCCCTAACTCTGTAACCTCCTCCAGCCCCTACAACCACCCCTATCTCTGTAACCTCCTCCAGCCTGTACAACCCACTCGATCTCTCTAACCTCCACCAGCCCCTACAACCCTCCGTATCTCTGCATCCTTCTGCAGCCCCTACAACCCTCCCTATCTCTGCAACCACCTCAAGCCCGACAACCCATTCTATCTCTGTAAACTCCTCCAGCCCCTACAACCCTCCCGATCTCTGAAACCTTCTCCAGCCCCTACAACCCTCCCTATCTCTGTAACCTCCTCCAGCCCCTACAACCCGCCCTATCTCTGAATCCTCCACTATCCCTACAACCCACCCTATCTCTGTAACCTCCTCCAGCCCTTACAACCCTCCCTAACTCTGTAACCTCCTCCAGCCCCTACAACCCTCCCTATCTCTGTAACCTCCTCCAGCCCCGACAACCACCCCCATCTCTGTAACCTCCTCCAGCCCCGACAACCCGCCCTATCTCTGTAACCTCCTCCAGCCCCTACAACCCTCCCTATCTCTGTAACCTCCTCCAGCC
>JASTWF010000107.1:919098-1002220 GCA_030390025.1 Squalus acanthias | reverse complement strand
CCCACCCCCTAACCCCAACCCCACCCCCTAACCCCAACTCCACCCCCTAACCCCAACTCCACCCCCTAACCCCAACCCCACCCCCTAACCCCAACCCCACCCCCTAACGTCAACTCCACCCCCTAACACCAACTCCACCCCCTAACACCAACCCCACCCCCTAACCCCAACTCCACCCCCTAACCCCAACCCCACCCCCTAACACCAACTCCACCCCCTAACCCCAACTCCACCACTAATCCCAACTCCACCCCCTAATCCCAACTCCACCCCTAATCCCAACTCCACCCCTAACACCAACTCCACCCCTAATCCCAACTCCACCCCCTAACACCAACCCCACCCCCTAACCCCAACTCCACCCCCTAACACCAACCCCACCCCCTAACCCCAACTCCACCCCCTAACCCCAACTCCACCCCTAATCCCAACTCCACCCCCTAACCCCAACTCCACCCCCTAACCCCAACCCCACCCCCTAACGCCAACTCCACCCCCTAACGCCAAACCCCACCCCCTAACCCCAACCCAGACCACATAACCCCAACCCACACCCTAATGCTAACCTCCACCCCACCCCCTAACCCCATCCCCCACCCCTAACCCCCACCCCCACCCCCTAACCCCAACCCCAGCCCCTAACCCCCACCCTAACCCGAACCCCCACGCCCTAACCCTGTGTGTGTGTGTGTATACATGTTTGTGTGAGTGTGTATACGTTTGTGTCAGTGTGTGTGAGTGCATACATGTGGGGTGGCAGTACTGATTAAGGAATGATGCGGCGATGCCGGTGTTGGACTGGGGTGGACAAATGTGAGAAGTCGCACAACACCAGGTTATAGTCCAACAGCTTTATTTGAAATCACAAGCTTTCGGAGCGCTGCTCCTTCATCAGGTGAAGTGAAGAGATGTATATCGGCACTATATATGCTGTGCCGATATATGATCTCTTCACTTCACCTGACGAAGGAGCAGCGCTCCGAAAGCTTGTGATTTCAAATAAAACTGTTGGACTATAACCTGGTGTTGTGCGACTTCTCTGATTAAGGAAGACATTGTAGTGTTGGAAAGGGAGGATGTTCTTGAGGGGACAAGGACAGAATTCATTTGGTTAGAGTTGAGCAGCAAAAAGGGTATGATCACGCTATTGGGGGTATTCCACAGGCCTCCAAATAGTGAGAGGCAGGTAGAGGAGCAAATCTGCAGGGAAATCGCAGAGATATGCAAGAGCCATAGAGTGGTGATATTGGGGGACTTTAATTACCCAAATATCGATTGGGATAATGCTAGGGTAAAGGGAAAGGAGGGGCAGGAATTTCTGAAATGTGTTCAGGAAAATTTTCTTGACCGGTATGTTCTTGGCCCAACTAGGAAGGAGGCATTGCTGGATCTGGTGCTGGGGAATGAGGTGGGCCAGGTCGACCAAGTGTCTGTGGGAGAACACTTGGGTACGAGTGATCATCGTATCATAAGATTTAGATTAGCAATGGAGAGGAGCAAGGAACAATCTAGAGTGGAACTTCTAAACTGGAATAGGGCTAACTTCAATGGGAAGCGAAAGGATCTAGCCAGGGTAAAATGGAACCAAAGACTGACAGGAAAAACTGTAACGGAACAATGGGTGATTTTTAAGGAACAGATGTTCCAAGTACAGGCTAGGTACATTCCAACAAGAGGGAAGGGTAAGGGAACCAAAGCAAGGGCTCCTTGGATGACGAGGGAGATAGAGAAGATGATGAAACAAAAAAAGAGGATGTATGATGCATGTCAGGTGAATTCTTCAAGGGAGAACCAGACCAAATACAGCAAGTTGAGAGGGGAAGTGAAGATGAAGATTGGCAAAGAGAGAATATGAGAGTAGAATGGCGGTTAACATAAAGGGGAACCCAAAAATCTTCTACCGACATGTAAACAGTAAGCGGGAAGTAAGAGGCGGGGTGGGGCCTATTAGGAACAAAGATGGTGATCTTTGCTTAGAGGCGCAGGCCAAGGCTAGAATACTCAATGAGTACTTTGTATCGGTGTTTACTAATGAGGTGGATGCTGACAAAATATTGGTAGAAGTGGAAAAGGTAGAAGCAATGGAAGGGGTGAAAATTAATAGACAAGATGTACTAGAAAGGCTGGGTATGCTTAGAGTAGATAAGTCGCCTGGTCCAGATGGCTTGCATCCCAGGTTGCTAAGGGAATTGGGGGAGGAGATAACGGAAGCGCTTGCCATAATTTTCCAATCTTCCCTAGATGAGGGGGTAGTGCCTGAGGATTGGAAAGTGGCAAATGTGACACCATTGTCCAAGAAAGGGTGTAAGGACAATCCTAGTAGCTACAGGCTGGTCAGTTTAACATCAGTGGTGGGTAAAGTTTTAGAAACAATAATCAAGGAAAACATTAATGGGCACTTGGAGAGATTTAAGCTAATTAAGGAGAGCCAACATGGATTTGTAAAAGGCAGATCGTGTTTGACTAATCTAATTGAATTTTTTGATGAAATAACAGGGAGGATTGATGAAGGGAATGCAATGGATGTTGTCTATATGGATTTTAGAAAGGCGTTTGACAAAGTACCACATAGAAGGCTGGTTAACAAAATTGAGGCTTATGGAATAGGTGGGTCAGTGGCAGCTTGGATAAGGAATTGGCTTAAGGATAGAAAACAGCGAGTTGTGGTAAATGGCTGTTTTTCAGACTGGAGGATGGTAGACAGTGGTGCTCCCCAAGGGTCAGTGCTGGGGCCACTGCTTTTTGTGATATATATAAATGACCTGGATATTGGAATACAGAGTAGCATTTCTAAATTTGCCGATGACACCAAACTTGGGGGTGTGGCAAACAGTGAGGATGATACCAATCGACTGCAACAGGACATAGAAAGGCTAGCAGAATGGGCAGACAAGTGGCAGATGTAATTTAATACAGAGAAGTGCAAGGTAATGCATTTTGGCAGAAGGAACAGGGAGAGGCAATATACACTTAATGGCACAGTATTCAAGAGTGTGCAGGGACAGAGGGACCTGGGAGTTAATGTGCATAGGTCCCTGAAGGTGGCAGGACATATTGAGAGAGTGGTTAGCAAAGCATATGGGATCTTGGGTTTCATAAATAGAGGTATTGAGTACAAAAGTAGAGAAGTTATGCTGAACCTTTATAAAGCGCTGGTTAGGCCACAACTGGAGTATTGCGTCCAGTTCTGGTCACCACACTTTAGGAAGGATGTGAAGGCCCTTGAGAGGGTGCAGAGGAGATTTACCAGAATGGTTCTGGGGATGGGGGATCTTAGCTACAAGGACAGGTTGGAGAAGCTGGATTTGTTTTCATTAGAGCAAAGGAGGTTGAGGGGTGATTTGATAGAGGTGTACAAGATTCTGATGGGTTTGGATAGGCTAGATGGAGAAAGGCTGTTCCCACTAGTTGATGGTACAAGGACTAGGGGGGACACAGATTGAAGGTTTTGGGCAAGAGATACAGGGGGGGATGTGAGGGAAAAACTTTTTTACGCAGCGAGTGGTGAGGACCTGGAACTCGCTGCCGACGGAAGTGGTGGAAACGGAGACACTCAATGTTTTCAAGGGGAGACTGGATAGGCACTTGAGGGAAATAAACTTGCAGGGCTACAGGGATAGAGCGGACATGACTCGATGGGCCGAAAGGCCTCCTTCTGTGCCGTTATGACTCTATGGGGGAAAAATTCAGTTGGTTTGCGCCTCCCGTCAGTGCCTTAAGAGGACGCTAATGGGGCGCAAAGCAACTTGCGCCCGTGCGCGGCGATGTTTGCGACACTCATGAAATTAACCAGACCTTTTGCGGCGGCGCTAAACACTACCGCCACGATCTTTTGCGCCGGCAGATCGTGACGTCAGTCGAGTGCGCAATACCCCGGTATCGCCCCGGACCAGATATTGAGTGCCGCCCCCTGCCTTACCGCCTGCCGCTAGCAACGACATGTTGAGGGGAATGTTTTGCAGTCAGGAAGGGACTGGGGGAGCGCTATTTAAAGGCGAACGCTTCCTGCCTTTTTCTGTTGGTGACATTTTTGCACCACGCATTCTGAGTGAGAGAGAGAGAGACTTCTGGAGAGATTCAACGTTGTGTGAAGGAGTTTTGGGTACTGAGCAGCACTTTGCAGGTTCATTTTGATTTGCCCTTCCTTGTATCGATTTAGAAGAGACTGTGGGGGCTGCACTCTGAGCTCTTTCCCTGGTCCTCTCCATTGTTCTTTCCAGCAGATTTGATGTACAGGTCTCTCCAGGCCGAGATTCAAGGCTGCAATGAGCAGGATGTGGATGGAGAGCAAGATTAACCATCCCCTTTAAGAACTGGCCGGCGCCATTGTGTCTGTGTTCCATTGCTGACTGACATCACATGAGCTTCGCCAGCGCTCTGAGGTAGCGCCTCGCTCCTCGGCCTTTGCGCCTTAAGACAGGTGTGAAGTGCCTGATTTAGCGCTCCAATCACCTCCAGGGGCGATAAAAGCCAAGTTTGCAGTCGGAGGCGATAATTAGCGCCAGGTGCTAATCTTTGCGCCCGGCTGATAATCACGCCCCAAATGGGGCGATACTGAATTTTTCCCCCTATGACTCTATGTTTATGTGTGAGTGAGTGTATACACGTTTGTATGAATTTTTTTTTAATTCATTCATTGGATGTGGGCATCGCTGGCGAGGCCAGCATTTATTGGCCATCCCTAATTGCCCTTGAGAAGGTGGTGGTGAGCCACCTTCTTGAACCGCTGCAGTCCATGTGGTGAAGGTGCTCCCACAGTGCTGTTAGGGAGGGAGTTCCAGGATTTTGACCCAGCGACGATGAAGGATCGGCGATATACTTCTAAGTCAGGATGGTGTGTGACTTGGAGGGGAACTTGGAGGTGGTGGTGTTCCCATGCGCCTGCTGCCCTTGTCCTTCTAGGTGGAAGAGGTCGCGGGTTTGGGAGGTGCTGCTGAAGAAGCCTTGGCGAGTTGCTGCAGTGCATCTTGTAGATGGTACACACTGCAGCCACGGTACGCCGGTGGTGGAGGGAGTGAATGTTTAAGGTGGTGGATGGGATGCCAATCAAATGGGCTGCTTTGTCCTGGATGGTGTCGAGCTTCTTGAGTGTTGTTGGAGCTGCACTCATCCAGGCAAGTGGAGAGTATTCCATCACACTCCTTACTTGTGCCTTGTAGATGGTGGAAAATGTGTGAGTTTCTACATGTTTGTATGAGCGTCAGTGAGTGTGTTTGTGTGAGTGTGTACGTATTTGTGTTAGGGGTTGGGGTTAGGGGGTGGGGTTAGGGTTATGTGTGTGTACATTTTTGTGTGAGTGTGAGTGAGTGTATACACGTTTGTGAGAGTGAGTGTGTACATGTTTGTGAGTGTGTACATGTTTGTGTGAGTGTGAGTGAGTGTACTTATTTGTGAGTTATTGCGTACATGTTTGTGTGAGTGTGTACATGTTTGTGTGAGTGTGAGTGAGTGTGTACATGTTTGTGTGAGTGTGAGTGAGTGTGTACATGTTTGTGTGAGTGTGAGTGAGTGTGTACATGTTTGTGTGAGTGAGTGTGTACATGTTTGTGTGAGTGTGTACATGTTTGTGAGTGAGTGTACATGTTTGTGTCAGTGTGTTTGAGTGCGTACATGTTTGTGTGTGTGTGAGTGAGTGTGTACATGTTTGTGTGAGTGTGTACATGTTTGTGTCAGTGTGTTTGAGTGCGTACATGTTTGTGTGTGTGAGTGAGTGTGTACATATTTGTGTGAGTGTGTACATGTTTGTGTGAGTGTGAGTGAGTGCGTACATGTTTGTGTGTGTGTGAGTGAGTGTGTACATGTTTGTGTGAGTGTGTACAGGATTGTGTGAGTGTGAGTGAGTGTGTACATGTGTGTGTGAGTGTGTACAGGATTGTGTGAGTGTGAGTGAGTGTGTACATGTTTGTGTGAGTGTGAGTACATGTTTGTTTGAGTGTGAGTGCGTGTATACATGTTTGAGTGAGTGTGTATATGTGTGTGTGTACATATGCTTGTGAGTGAGTGTGTACATGTTTGTGTGAGTGTGAGTGAGTGTGTACATGTTTGTGTGAGTGTGAGTGAGTGTGTACATGTTTGTATGAGTGTGAGTGAGTGTGTATATGTTTGTATGAGTGTGAGTGAGTGTGTACATGTTTGAGTGAGTGTGTACATGTGTGTGTGTATATATGCTTGTGAGTGAGTGTGTACATGTTTGTGTGAGTGTGAGTGAGTGTGTACATGTTTGTGTGAGTGTGTGTGTGTGTGTACATATGCTTGTGAGTGAGTGTGTACATGTTTGTGTGAGTGTGAGTGAGTGTGTACATGTTTGTGTGAGTGTGTGTGTGTGTGTACATATGCTTGTGAGTGAGTGTGTACATGTTTGTGTGAGTGTGAGTGAGTGTGTACATGTTTGTGTGAGTGTGTGTGAGTGTGTACATGTTTGTGTGAGTGTGAGTGTGTGTGTACATGTTTGTGTGAGTGTGAGTGAGTGTGTACATGTTTGTGTGAGTGTGTGTGAGTGTGTACATGTTTGTGTGAGTGTGAGTGAGTGTGTACATGTTTGTGTGAGTGTGAGTGAGTGTGTACATGTTTGTGTGAGTGTGAGTGAGTGTGTACATGTTTGTGTGAGTGTGAGTGAGTGTGTACATGTTTGTGTGAGTGTGTGTGAGTGTGTACATGTTTGTGTGAGTGTGAGTGAGTGTGTACATGTTTGTGTGAGTGTGAGTGAGTGTGTACATGTTTGTGTGAGTGTGAGTGAGTGTGTACATGTTTGTGTGAGTGTGAGTGAGTGTGTACATGTTTGTGTGAGTGTGAGTGAGTGTGTACATGTTTGTGTGAGTGTGAGTGAGTGTGTACATGTTTGTGTGAGTGTGAGTGAGTGTGTACATGTTTGTGTGAGTGTGAGTGAGTGTGTACATGTTTGTGTGTGAGTGAGTGTGAGTGTGTACATGTCTGTGTGAGTGTGTACATGTTTTGTGTGAGTGTGTACATGTTTGTGTGAGTGTGAGTGAGTGTGTACATGTTTGTGTGAGTGTGAGTGTGTACATGTTTGTGTGAGTGTGAGTGAGTGTGTACATGTTTGTGTGAGTGTGTACATGTTTGTGTGAGTGTGAGTGAGTGTGTACATGTTTGTGAGTGTGAGTGAGTGTGTACATGTTTGTGTGAGTGTGTGTGAGTGTGTACATGTTTGTGTGAGTGTGAGTGAGTGTGTACATGTTTATGTGAGTGTGAGTGAGTGTGTACATGTTTGTGTGAGTGTGTGTGAGTGTGTACATGTTTGTGTGAGTGTGAGTGAGTGTGTACATGTTTGTGAGTGTGAGTGAGTGTGTACATGTTTGTGTGAGTGTGAGTGAGTGTGTACATGTTTGTGTGAGTGTGTGTGAGTGTGAGTGGAGATTGAGTGAGGTGATAACCAAATGAAGCAGAATTTGTTAAATATAACTGACCAAGAGAGGGCAGCAACTCACACCTCAACACGGATTCACACACACCAGACTCTCTCTGTCTCTCATAAGAACATAAGGAATAGGAGCAGGAGTCGGCCATTCAGCCCTTCGAGCCTGCTCCGTCATTCAATAAGATCATGGCTGATCTTCTACCTCAACTCCACCTTCCTGCACTATCCCCATATGCCTTGATTTCCTCAGTATCCGAAAATCTATCGATCTCTGTCTTGAATATACTCAACGAACTGAGCCTCCACAGCCCTCTGGGGTAGAGAATTCCAAAGACTCTCAACCCTCTGAGTGAAGAAATTTCTCCTCATCTCAGTCATAGTATCACAGAATCCGAGACGGATTACAGCATAGAAGGAGGTCATTCGGCCCGTCGAGCCCGTGCCAGCTCTCTGCAAGAGCACTTCAGCTAGTCCCACTTCCCTTCCCTTTCCCTGCAAATTTTTTTGACTTCAGGTAGTTATCCAGTTCTGGGGACTGCGCGATGAGCGAGGAGATGGTGAGAAGCCGGTGGGTATTCCAGTGAGTTGTGGTCTCATCGAAGAAGGTCAAGTCTGCAAAGAAATGAAAAATCAAGAGTCATCAGAATGCAGTCCAACAAGTCACCTCATTACGGCACAGATAGCAGGCACCTTTGGCCAGGCACGGACTTCGTGGGAGAACAAGGCATACCAGTAAATCCAGTTTCTCAAACATTTTGTGTCCCCACTTGATACCCATTGTCAGTATCGAGCGCTCCCAGGGCAGGTAAAGCACGGGTTAGATACAGTGTAGAGCTCCCTCTACATTACCCTGACAGTGTGTCCCCCCACTTTATACCCAGTGTCAGCATCGAGTGCTCCCAGGGGCAGGTAAAGCACGGGTTAGATACAGTGTAGATCTCCCTCTACATTACCCTGACAGTGTGTCCCCCACTTTATACCCAGTGTCAGCATCGAGCGCTCCCAGGGCAGGTACAGCACGGGTTAGATACAGTGTAGAGCTCCCTCTACATTACCCTGACAGTGTGTCCCCCACTTTATACCCAGTGTCAGCATCGAGCGCTCCCAGGGCAGGTACAGCACGGGTTAGATACAGTGTAGTGCTCCCTCTACATTACCCTGACAGTGTGTTCCCCACTTTATACCCAGTGTCAGCATCGAACGCTCCCAGGACAGGTACAGCACGGGTTAGATACAGTGTAGAGCTCCCTCTACATTACCCTGACTGTGTGTCCCCCCACTTTAGGGAGAGAGGAGAAACTCTTTCGACTGGTAACCCGAGGACACAGATTTCCGATAATTAAATGGGGGGAGGGGAGGGGGGTCCTGACCTTCGGACCCCGAGTTCAATCCACCTCACCAGACACGGCGCGAGGTGGGGAGGTGCTGAGGGCCCCGGGGAGGATCCCTTCTCATCACTCACAGCTTCCTCTTACCGATCAGCCGATTTACCGAGCTGGGAATGAGGAAAAGATCACTGACGGGAGATTTTATCGAGTTATTTACTGACTCAATTTCGCAACAAGAAATGAAAACATTTCCTCATCGTCAATTATATAACATGGGAACAAGGATAAACACATCCACCTGTGAGAGCAGACGGGGCTTCGGTATAATGTCATATTGAAAGACGGCACCTCCGACAGTGCAGCGCTCCCTCAGTACTGCCCCTCCGACAGTGCAGCGCTCCCTCAGTACTGCCCCCTCCGACAGTGCAGCGCTCCCTCAGTACTGCCCCTCCGACAGTGCAGCGCTCCCTCAGTACTGCACCTCCGACAGTGCAGCGCTCCCTCAGTACTGCCCCTCTGACAGTGCAGCGCTCCCTCAGTACTGTCCCTCCGACAGTGCAGTGCTCCCTCAGTACTGCCCTCCGACAGTGCAGCGCTCCCTCAGTACTGCCCCTCCGACAGTGCAGCGCTCTCTCAGTACTGCCCCTCCGACAGTGCAGCGCTCCCTCAGTACTGCCCCTCCGACAGTGCAGCGCTCCCTCAGTACTGCCCCTCCGACAGTGCAGCGCTCCCTCAGAACTGCCTCTCCGACAATGCAGCACTCCCTCAGTACTGCCCCTCCGACAGTGCGGCGCTCCCTCAGTACTGCCCCTCCGACAGGGCAGCGCTCCCTCAGTACTTCCCCTCCGACAGTGCATTGCTCCCTCAGTACTGCTCCTCCGACAGTGCAGCACTCCCTCAGTACTGCCCCTCCGACAGTGCAGCGCTCCCTCAGTACTGCTCCTCCGACGGTGTAGCGCTCCCTGAGTGCTGCCCCTCCGACAGTGCAACACTCCCTCAGTACTGCCCCTCTGACAGTGTAGCGCTCCCTCAGTACTGCCCCTCCGACACTGCAGCGCTCCCTCAGCACAGCCCCTCCGACAATGCGGCGCTCCCTCAGGTACTGCCCCTCCGACAGTGCGGCGCTCCCTCAGTACTGCCCCTCCGACAGTGCAGCCCTCCCTCAGTACTGCCCCTCCGACAGTGCAGCGCTCCATCAGTACTGCCCCTCCGACAGTGCAGCGCTCCATCAGTACTGCCCCTCCGACAGTGCAGCGCTCCCTCAGTACTGCCCCTCCGACAGTGCAGCCCTCCCTCAGTACTGCCCCTCCGACAGTGCAGCGCTCCCTCAGCACTACACTGGAGTGTCAGCCTAGATTTTTGTGCTCCAGTATCTGGAGTGGGATTTACACCACTGAGCCACGGCTGACACACACAGAAGGAGAGATTGACCAGAATGGTACCAGGGATGAGGGACTTCAGTTACATGGAGAGACTGGAGAAGCTGGGATTGTTCTCCTTAGAGCAGAGAAGGTTAAGGGGAGATTTGATAGAGTTGAACAAAATTCTATGGAGTTTTAATAGAGTAAATAAGGAGAAACTGTTTCCAGTGGCAGGAGGGTCGGTAACCAGAGGACAACAGATTTAAGATAATCAGCAAAAGAACCAGAGGGGGAGATGAGGAGAAATGTTTTTACGCAGCGAGTTGTTGTGATCTGGAACGCGCTGCCTGAAAGGGCGGTGGAAGCAGATTCAATAGGAACTTTCAAAAAGGAATTGGATAAATACTTGAAGGGGAAAAATTTGCAGAGCTATGGGGGAAAGAGCGGGGTGGGGGAGTTTTAATCGAGTAAATAAGCGAGAAAGTGTTTCCACTGTCAGAAGGGTCGTTAACCCGAGGAAACAGATGTCAGATGATTAAATGGGGGGAGGGGAGGGGAGGGGGGTCGTGACCTTCGGACCCCGAGTGCGATCCACCCCACCAGACACGGCGCCAGGTGGGGAGGTGCTGAGGGCCCCGGGCAGGATCCCTTCTCATCACTCACAGCTTCCTCTTACCGATCAGCTGATTTACCGAGCTGGGAATGAGGAAGAGATCACTGACGGGAGATTTTATCGAGCTTTCTACTGACTCAATTCCGCAACAAGAAATAAAAACACTTCCTCATTGTCGATTATACAACACGGGAACATGGGAACATGGGAACATGGGAACATGGGAACAAGGGAACCCGGGAACACAGGAACAAGGGACCACTGGACATGCGAACATGGGAACATGGTAACATGGGACATGTGAACATAGAAACATGGGAGCACGGGACATGTGAACATGGAGAAATGGGAACACGGGAACATGAGAACACAGGACATGCGACATGGGATCATGGGAACGTGGGATCATGGGAACATGGGAACATGGGATCATGGGAACACGGGAACATGGCAACATGAGATCATGGGAACATGCGATCATGGTAAGGTCTGATCATGGGAATACAGTACTGAGGGAGCACCGCACTGTCGGAGGGGCAGTACTGAGGGAGCGCTGCACTGTCGGAGGGGCAGGACTGAGGGAGCGCTGCACTGTCGGAGGGTCAGTACTGAGGGAGCGCAGCACTGTCGGAGGAGCAGTACTGAGGGAGCGCTGCACTGTCGGAGGGGCAGTACTGAGGGAGCGCTGCACTGTCGGAGGGGCAGTACTGAGGGAGCGCTGCACTGTCGGAGGGGCAGTACTGAGGGAGCGCCACACTGTCGGAAGGGCAGGACTGAGGGAGCGCCGCACTGTCGGAGGGGCAGTACTGCGGGAGCGCCGCACTGTCGGAGGGGCAGTACTGAGGGAGCGCTGCACTGTCGGAGGGGCAGTACTGAGGGAGCGCCGCACTGTCGGAGGGACAGTACTGCGGGAGCGCCGCACTGTCGGAGGGGCAGTACTGAGGGAGTGCTGCACTGTTGGAGGGGCAGTACTGAGGGAGCGCTGCACTGTCGGAGGGGCAGTACTGAGGGAGCGCCGCACTGTCGGAGGGGCAGTCCTGAGGGAGTGCTGCACTGTCGGAGGGGTAGTACTGAGGGAGCGATGCACTGTCGGAGGGGCAGTACTGAGGGAGCGATGCACTGTCGGAGGGGCAGTACTGAGGGAGAGCTGCACTGTCGGAGGGGCAGTACTGATGGAGGGCCGCACTGTCAGAGGGGCAGTACTGATGGAGCACTGTACTGTCAGAGCGGCAGTACTGAGGGAGCGCTGCACGGTCGATGGTGCAGTACTGAGGGAGCACCACACTGTCGGAGGGGCAGTACTGAGGGAGCGCCGCACTGTCGGAGGGGCAGTACTGAGGGAGCGCCGCACTGTCGGAGGGGCAGTACTGAGGAAGCGCCGCACTGTCGGAGGGGCAGTACTGAGGGAGCGCTGCACTGTCGGAGGGGTAGTACTGAGGGAGTGCTGCACTGTCGGAGGTGCAGTACTGAGGGAGCACTGCACTGTCGGAGGGGCAGTACTGAGGGAGCGCCGCACTGTCGGAGGGGCAGTACTGAGGGAGCGCTGCACTGTCGGAGGGGTAGTACTGAGGGAGCGCTGCACTGTCGGAGGGGCAGTACTGAGGGAGCGATGCACTGTCGGAGGGGCAGTACTGAGGGAGCGCCGCACTGTCGGAGGGGCAGTACTGAGGGAGTGCTGCACTGTCAGAGGGGCAGTACTGAGGGAGCGATGCACTGTCGGAGGAGCAGTACTGAGGGAACGATGCACTGTCGGAGGGGCAGTACTGAGGGAGAGCTGCACTGTCGGAGGGGCAGTACTGAGGGAGCACTGTACTGTCGGAGGGGCAGTACTGAGGGAGCGATGCACTGTCGGAGGAGCAGTACTGAGGGAACGATGCACTGTCGGAGGGGCAGTACTGAGGGAGCGCCGCGCTGTCAGAGGGGCAGTACTGATGGAGCACTGTACTGTCGGAGCGGCAGTACTGAGGGAGCGCTGCACGGTCGGTGGTGCAGTACTGAGGGAGCGCTGCACTGTCGGAGGGGCAGTACTGAGGGAGCGCCGCACTGTCAGAGGGGCAGTACTGAGGGAGCACTGCACTGTCGGAGGGGCAGTACTGAGGGAGCGCCGCACGGTCGGTGCTGCCATCTTTCGGGACGAGACGTTAAACCCAGGCCCCGTCTGCCATCTCAGGCAAGCGGAAAAGATCCCGCAGACACGCTTGGAAGAAGAGCAGGCGCGTTCTCCCCGGTGTCCTGGGGGCCAATATTTATCTCTCAACCCACATCGCTAAAACGGATAATCCGGTCATTGATCACAAGGCTGTTTGTGGGATCTTGCTGTGCGCAGAAATGGCTGCCGGGTTTTCCCGAACAATACAACAGCTCCACTCCCACTGCCTTTGCTGCCTGTGAAACGCTTTGGGACGTCGCCAGGTGTTGGTAGGCGCGGTGGGAATGGGCGTCCTGTTATTCTTTCACCGTACCTTGTGGAATTGACGGGCGTAGGGTTAAAAGTTAAGGAAGGTTGACGTCACCTGGCGTGAGAAGATTTGAGCGGGGCGGTGCCTGAATCCGCCCCGCCCCTCCCTCACCTCTCACTTAACAGCCAGCCGGGGGAGGAGAGCTTCACACACACGGAGAAGGAGGCCCGCAGCTCGCATCGAGTCCCCCAATAACCGTGCCGGCATCAGGAGGACGCCTTGAGCTCAAGGTCCAAGGGCTGGCAGTTGACCGCTGTGCGTTGGCGTGGCGGCGCCAGGGCGGGAAAGGCTCGACTTCTCTCGTTCCTCCTCCTCCTCTCCGCCTCTCTCTCCTCCCCCAACGCTCCCTCCATCGCAGGTCTCCGAGAGCCAGGAGCTCGGCCGAGCCAGCGAGAGAGACGCTCGCTCAGAGGGGGGACGGCGAGCGATCGAGCGCTCACACACGCGCGTGCCTGGAGGCTCGTGCGGCGCCATGGCGGACGGCTGCTCCGGCCAGGGTCTGAAGGTGGTGGTGGTCGGTGACGAAGGCTGCGGGAAAACCAGCCTGCAGATTGCCTTTGCCCAGGGAATCTTCCCCGAGGTACGGTTAAACTCCAATTACCCACCCCTGCCCTTTCTAAACCGCGCCTTCCGTCACCTCGGGACAGCCCAACAAAGTACTTTATTATTGTGAAGTGTGGTCACTATTGTAGCGTAGCAAACGCGGCAGTCATTTCGTGCACAGCAAGATCCCACTGACAGCGTCGAATTGTGGACTCGTGCAGCACAGAAGGAGGCCAATTGGCCCACCGTGCCTGTTCCGGCTCTCCAATTAGCCCCACACTCCCCCCCCTGCTCTTTCCCCCATAGCCCTGCAAATTTTTCCCCTTCAAGTATTTCTCCAATTCCCTTTTGAAAGTTCCTATTGAATCTGCTTCCACCGCCCTTTCAGGCAGCGCGTTCCAGATCACAACAACTCGCTGCGTAAAAACATTTCTCCTCATCTCCCCCTCGGGTTCTTTGTCCGATTATCTTAAATCTGTTGTCCTCTGGTTACCGACCCTCCTGCCACTGGAAACAGTTTCTCCTTATTTACCCTAACAGAACCCTTCCTGATTTTGAACGCCTCTATTAAATCTCCCCTTAACCTTCTCTGCTCTAAGGAGAACAATCCTAGCTTCTCCACGTAACTGAAGTCGGTTTAACGTCTCATACCGAAATAATGCACCACCGACAGTGCAGCACTCCCTCAGTCCTGACCCTCCGACAGTGCAGCGCTCCCTCAGTCCTGACCCTCCGACAGTGCAGTGCTCCCTCAGTACTGCCCCTCCAACAGTGCAGCGCTCCCTCAGTACTGCCCCTCCGACAGTGCGGCGCTCCCTCAGTACTGGCCCTCCGACAGTGCGGCGCTCCCTCAGTACTGCCCCTCCCACAGTGCAGTGCTCCCTCAGTACTGCCCCTCCAACAGTGCAGCACTCCCTCAGTACTGCCCCTCCGATAGTGCAGCGCTGCCTCAGTACTGCCCCTCCGATAGTGCAGCGCTCCCTCAGTACTGACCCTCCAAGAGAGGGAGAGAGAGTGATTGAGGGAGAGGGACAGGGGGAGGGAGAGAGATAGGGAAGGACAGGGAGAGAGAGATGGAGGGATGGGTCAGACAGAGGGAGGGAAATGCGAGAGAGCGGAAGTGAGTGAGAGTTATGGCTGAAATGGAGAGAGAGATGGAAGAAGAGAATGGTAAGGAAGAGAGAGATTGATGGAGAGAGACTGATGGAGAGAGAATGAGGGAGGGAGGGATGAGAGAGTCGGAGAGAGGGAGGGAGATGGAGATAGAAAGGCGGGGGTAGAGAGGGAGGGAGACGGAGAGAGGGAGCGAGTGGGAGAGACAGGTAGTGTTAGGAGGAGAGGGTGTGATGGAGAGAGAGTGAGAGAGGGAGGGCGGTGGAAGGAGAGAGAGTTGGAGAGAGGGAGGGAGATGGAGAGATAAAGGGAGGGAGAGAGGGAGGGAGACGGAGAGAGAAAGCAACAGGGAGAGAGAGGTAGTGTTAGGAGGAGAGGGTGTGATGGAGAGAGAGGGAGGGAGGGAGGGCGGTGGAAGGAGAGAGTGTCGGAGAGAGGGAGGGAGACGGAGAGATAAAGGGAGGGAGAGAGGGAGGGAGACGGAGAGAGGGAGCGAGAGGGAGAGAGAGGTAGTGTTAGGAGAGGGTGTGATGGAGAGAGAGGGAGGCAGGGAGGGAGGACGGTGGAAGGAGAGAGTGTCGGAGAGAGGGAGGGAGATGGAGAGAGGGAGTGAGTGAAAGATCCCCTCAGTCCGGCCTATGTTCTCACCGCTCTGTTTCTATCTATTCCAGACCTATGTCCCCACAGTGGCGGAGATATTCCCGACACACTTCCGCTGCGGGAGTCAGCTGCTGGAGATCAACCTGTGGGATACAGCAGGTCAGTGCAAAGAACCAGAGGCCAAGGCAGTGAAAGATCACATCATCTTCTGTGGTGCGCAGTTACACTGGGGCTGAATGGGCCTCCTCCTGTTCCTGTGTAACAGGCTCGAGGGGCTGAATGGCCTCCTCCTGTTCCTGTGTAACAGGTTCGAGGGGCTGAATGGGCCTCCTCCTGTTCCTGTGTAACAGGCTCGAGGGGCTGAATGGCCTCCTCCTGTTCCTGTGTAACAGGCTCAAGGGGCTGAATGGTCTCCTCCTGTTCCTGTGTAATAGGCTCGAGGGGCTGAATGGTCTCCTCCTGTTCCTGTGTAATAGGCTCGAGGGGCTGAATGGTCTCCTCCTGTTCCTGTGTAACAGGCTCGAGGGGCTGAATGGCCTCCTCCTGTTCCTGTGTAACAGGTTCGAGGGGCTGAATGGCCTCCTCCTGTTCCAATGTAACAGGCTCGAGGGGCTGAATGGCCTCCTCCTGTTCCTGTGTGACGGGCTCGAGGGGCTGAATGGCCTCCTCCTGTTGTAGACTAATTGATGAGAGATTGATTGCTATGATTGGCCCAGAACTCCATTATCGATATATTCTGGGAACACCAGGAGGGTAGAAGGGGAACTAGACGGACCTTGTACTCTGAATTCCAAACTTCCTCCTCTCTCCGTAGGACAACAGGACTACGACAGACTCCGCCCCCTCTGCTACACAGGAGCCAATGTGGTGATGATCTGCTACGACATCTCCAATCCAGTCAGCTTTGAGAATGTGCTGAGAAGAGTAAGTCACGGTCTATCCTTCACGCAACAGGCTCGAGGGGCCGAATGGCCTCCTCGGCAACAGGCTCGAGGGGCCGAATGGCCTCCTAGGTAACAGGCTCGAGGGGCCAAATGGCCTCCTAGGCAACAGGCTCAAGGGGCTGAATGGCCTCCTAGGCAACAGGCTCGAGGGGCCGAATGGCCTCCTAGGCAACAGGCTCGAGGGGCTAAATGGCCTCCTAGGTAACAGGCTCCAGGGGCCGAATGGCCTCCTAGGCAGCAGGCTAGAGGGGCTGAGTGGCCTCCTAGGCAGCAGGCTCGAGGGGCCGAATGGCCTCCTAGGCAACAGGCTCGAGGGGCTGAATGGCCTCCTAGGCAACAGGCTCGAGGGGCCGAATGGCCTCCTAGGTAACAGGCTCGAGGGGCTGAATGGCCTCCTAGGTAACAGGCTCAAGGGGCCGAATGGCCTCCTAGGTAACAGGCTCGAGGGGCCGAATGGCCTCCTAGGCAACAGGCCCGAGGGGCCGAATGGCCTCCTAGGTAACAGGCTTGAGGGGCCAAATGGCCTCCTAGGTAACATGCTCGAGGGGCCGAATGGCCTCCTAGGCAACAGGCCCGAGGGGCCAAATGGCCTCCTAGGTAACAGGCTCGAGGGGCCGAATGGCCTCCTAGGTAACAGGCTCGAGGGGCTGAATGGTCTCCTAGGTAACAGGCTCGAGGGGCTGAATGGCCTCCTAGGCACCAGGCTTGAGGGGCTGAATGGTCTCCTAGGCAAAAGGCTCAAGGGGCTGAATGGTCTCCTAGGTAACAGGCTCGAGGGGCTGAATGGTCTCCTAGGTAACAGGCTCGAGGGGCTGAATGGCCTCCTAGGTAACATGCCCGAGGGGCCGAATGGCCTCCTAGGTAACAGGCTCGAGGGGCCGAATGGCCTCCTAGGTAACAGGCTCGAGGGGCTGAATGGTCTCCTAGGTAACAGGCTCGAGGGGCTGAATGGCCTCCTAGGCACCAGGCTTGAGGGGCTGAATGGTCTCCTAGGCAAAAGGCTCAAGGGGCTGAATGGTCTCCTAGGTAACAGGCTCGAGGGGCTGAATGGTCTCCTAGGTAACAGGCTCGAGGGGCTGCATGGCCTCCTAGGCAACAGGCTCGAGGGGCTGAATGGCCTCCTAGGTAACAGGCTCGAGGGGCCGAATGGCCTCCTAGGTAACAGGCTTGAGGGGCCGAATGGCTCCTAGGTAACAGGCTCACGTGGCCGAATGGCCTCCTCGGCAAAAGGCTCGAGGGGCTGAATGGTCTCCTAGGTAACAGGCTCGAGGGGCTGAATGGCCTCCTAGGCAACAGGCTTGAGAGGCTGAATGGCCTCCTAGGCAAAAGGCTCGACGGGCTGAATGGTCTCCTAGGTAACAGGCTCGAGGGGCTGAATGGTCTCCTAGGTAACAGGCTCGAGGGGCTGAATGGCCTCCTAGGCAACAGGCTTGAGGGGCTGAATGGCCTCCCAGGCAACAGGCTCGAGGGGCCGAATGGCCTCCTATGCAACAGGCTCGATGTGCTGAATGGCCTCCTAGGTAACAGCCTCGAGGGACTGAATGACCTCCTAAGTATCAGGCTCGAGGGGCTGAATGGCCTCCCAAGTAACAGGCTCGAGCGGCTGAATAGACTCCTCCTGTTCCTGTGTAACAGGCTCGATGGTCTGAATGGCCTCCTCCTATTCCTGTGTAACAGGCTCGATGGTCTGAATGGCCTCCTCCTATTCCTGTGTAACAGACTCGAGGGGCTGAATGGCCTCCTCCTATTGCTGTGTAACAGACTCGAGGGGCTGAAAGGCCTCCTCCTGTTCCGGTGTAACAGGCTCGAGGGGCTGAATGGCCATTTCTTTTCCTGTGTAACAGGCTCGAGGGGGCTGAATGGACTCCTCCTGTTCCGGTGTAACAGGCTCGAGGGGCTGAATGGCCTCCTCCTGTTCCTGTGTAATTGGCTCGAGGGGCTGAATGGCCTCCTCCTGTTCCGGTGTAACAGACTCGAGGGGCTGAATGGGCTCCTCCTGTTCCTGTGTAACAGGATCGAGGGGCCGAATGGCCTCCTCCTGTTCCTGTGTAACAGGCTCGAGGGGCTGAATGGCCTCCTCCTGTTCCTGTGTAACAGGCTTGAGGGGACTGAATGGCCTCCTCCTGTTCCTGTGTAATTGGCTCGAGGGGCTGAACGGCCTCCTCCTGTTCCTGTGTAACAGCCTCGAGGGGCTGAACGGCCTCCTCCTGTTCCTGTGTAACAGGCTCGAGGGGCTGAATGGCCTCCTCCTGTTTCTGTGTAACAGGCTCGAGGGGCTGAATGGCCTCCTCCTGTTCCTGTGAAACAGCCTCGAGGGGCTGAACGGCCTCCTCCTGTTCCTATGTTGCTAAGATTTCTCTCTGTCGTTCCGTTTCCAGTGGTTGCCGGAAGTGAGTCACTTTTGTGTGGGAACGCCGACGTTCCTGGTTGGATGCAAGAAAGACCTCAGGATGAACAAAATCTGCCTCCGGAACCTGCAAAAAACCGGCCAGGATCCCATCACATACACCCAGGTAAAGACTCCTCCGAGGGACCAGCTGACCGTGCGCCCTCATCACCCCTCACCGCGTTCCCCGTCTCCCCCTCACCGCCCTCCCCGTGTCCCCTCACCGCCCTCCCCTTCACCGCGCTCCCCCTCACCGTGCTCCCCGTGTCATAGAAACATAGAAACATAGAAGATAGGAGCAGGAGTAGGCCATTCGGCCCCTCGAGCCTGCTCCGCCATTCGATGAGATCATGGCTGATCATCCAAACTCAGTACCCTATCCCTGCTTTCTCCCCATATCCCTTGATACCTTTAGCTTTAAGAAATATATCTAACTCCTTCTTGAATATATTTAATGACTTGGCCTCAACTACCTTCTGTGGTGGAGAATTCCACAGGTTCACCACTCTCTGGGTGAAGAAATTCTTCCTCATTTCTGTCCTAAATGGCTTACCCCTTATCCTTAGATTATGACCCCTGGTTCTGGACTCTCCGACCATCGGGAACATTCTTCCTGCATCTAGTTTGTCCAGACCTGTCAGAATTTTATATGTTTCGATGAGATCCCCTCTCATTCTTCGATACTCCAGCGAGTATAAGCCCAATCGACCCAATCTCTCCTCATATGTCATTCCTGCCATCCCAGGTATCAGCCTTGTGAATCTTCGCTGAACTCCTTCCATGGCAAGAACCTCCTTCCTCATATAAGGCGACCAAAACTGCACACAGTACTCACTGCGCTCCTGCTCAGCCCTCACCGGTCTGCGGGGGGGGGATCTGGGGAATCAGCCAGTCCCTGCCCAGCGCGAGGATGAGCGCCTTCAGCAAGCGTAGGGACCGCCGATCGCCCCGGGGGGACGTGTGTGGGGCGCGGGTGTGAAGCACAGAGAAGCGTGAGGGAGGTGACGACGATAATAATCCTGCTCTACCTCTCGGTTGCAGGGTCAGACCATGGCTCGCAGGATCCGGGCGGCGGGGTTTCTGGAATGTTCCGCCAAGCTCCAGGAGACGGTGGTGGAGACGTTCCGGGAGGCCACACTCGCCACGATCAGCGGCTGCAGGAGGAGGAGGAGGAGGAGGAAGGCCAGAGGGACCTGTGTGTTGTCGTAGCGACCAGGCCCGAACCGAACCGCGGCCGGTCGACGCTTCTTTAAGACGGCCTCATCCTCCGCAGAACTTTCCACGGAGAGGGGCTGGTGGGGCCCACGGACCCGGGATTTATTCACACGGGCGTCGGGACCCCTTTACTGGGCCGGAGTGAGGGAGTGAGGCCTCACTGAATTCCACGGTGAGAGTACCGAGGCCCAGACTCACAGAGCAGGAAAGGCCCGGGCTCCATCCTCGGCCTAGTGCCGAGTTAGCCTGATCTCACATCCGGCGTGTGGTCCTGAGCTCCACACACACAGAGCAGGAAAGGCCCAGGCTCCATCCTCGGCCTAGTGCCCAATTAGCCTGAACTCACATCCGGTGTGTGATCCTGAGTTCCACACACACAGAGCAGGAAAGGCCCAGGCTCCATCCTCGGCCTAGTGCTGAATTAGCCTGATCTCACATCCGGTGTGTGATCCTGAGCTCCACACACACAGAGCAGGAAAGGCCCAGGCTTTGGTCACTTTGGGAGAACGGGAGGCAGCATCTGAAACCAGCTGAGCGCGAGACGGTCGCCAACGGCTTCATTGACCCTTGTTTATGGAATCAGTCCCAGAGACTCCTGTTAACCATCCAGCGATGTTGTGACTGATTGAGATCGCCTGGACTTTGATTAATCAATATATCGAACTGACTGGAACCCAGCACGTTACACGGTGTGTGTAAGGAGTTGTGATTTATTATCGCACTGACTAGACTGAATAAAGAGTATTAACCAGATGTTTCAATGTTTCCTAGTCCTTGAACTTGTATTAGATGTAAAGGATATATGGCAATATCCCATAATACCCCACTTCAGGGCAATATCCCATAATACCCCACATCAGGGCAATATCCCATAATAACCCCATATCAGGACAATAGGGATATATGGCAACATCCCATAATACCCCCACATCAGGGCAATATCCCATAATACTCTCACATCAGGGCAATAGGGATAGATGGCAATATCCCACAATACACCCCACATCAGGGCAATAGGGATAGATGGCAATATCCCACAATACACCCCACATCAGGGCAATAGGGATAGATGGCAATATCCCATAATACCCCACATCAGGGCAATATCCCATAATACCCCCACATCAGGGCAATATCCCATAATACTCCCACATTAGGGCAATATCCCATATACTCCCACATCAGGGCACTATCGCATAATATCCCACAAATGGGCAATATCCCATAATACCGCATATCAGGGCAATACCCCATAATAACCACACATCATTGCAATACCCCATAATAACCCCATATCAGGGCAATAGGGATATATGGCAACATCCCATAATACCCCCACATCAGGGCAATATCCCATAATATCCCACATCAAGGCAATATCGCATAATATCCCACATCAGGGCAATATCGCATAATACCCCCACATCAGGGCAACATCCCATAATACCCCCACATCAGGGCAATATCACATAATATCCCACATCAGCGCAATATCCCATAATGCACCCCACATCAGGGCAATATCCCATAATACCCCCCACATCAGGGCAATATCGCATAATACCCCCACATCAGGGCAACATCCCACAATACCCCCACATCAGGGCAACATCCCATAATACCCCCACATCAGGGCAATATTGCATAATACCCCCACATCAGGGCAATATCGCATAATATCCCACATCAGGGCAATATTGCATAATACCCCACATCAGGGCAACATCCCATAATATCCCACATCAGGGCAATATCCCATAATACCCCCACATCAGGGCAACATCCCATAATACCCCCACATCAGGGCAATATTGCATAATATCCCACATCAGGGCAATATCACATAATATCCCACATCAAGGCAATATCCCATAATACCCCCACATCAGGGCAACATCCCATAATACCCCCACATCAGGGCAATATCGCATAATATCCCACATCAGGGCAATATCCCATAATATCCCACATCAGGGCAACATCCCATAATACCCCCACATCAGGGCAATATCGCATAATATCCCACATCAGGGCAATATCCCATAATATCCCACATCAGGGCAATATCCCATAATATCCCACATCAGGGCAACATCCCATAATACCCCCACATCAGGGCAATATCCCATAATAACCCCATATCAGGGCAATAGGGATATATGGCAACATCCCATAATACCCCCACATCAGGGCAATATCCCATAATACTCCCACATCAGGGCAATATCCCATAATATCCCACATCAGGGCAATATCCCATAATATCCCACATCAGGGCAATATCCCATAATATCCCACATCAGGGCAATATCCCATAATATCCCACATTAGGGCAATATCCCATAATATCCCACATCAGGGCAATATCCCATAATATCCCACATCAGGGCAATATCCCATAATACTCCCACATCAGGGCAATATCCCATAATATCCCACATCAGGGCAATATCCCATAATATCCCACATCAGGGCAATATCCCATAATATCCCACATCAGGGCAATAGGGATATATGGCAACATCCCATAATAACCCCACATCATTGCAATACCCCATAATAACCCCATATCAGGGCAATAGGGATATATGGCAACATCCCATAATACCCCCACATCAGGGCAACATCCCATAATACCCCCCACATCAGGGCAATATCCCATAATATCCCACATCAGGGCAATAGGGATATATGGCAACATCCCATAATACCCCCACATCAGGGCAACATCCCATAATACCCCCCACATCAGGGCAATATCCCATAATATCCCATATCAGGGCAATAGGGATATATGGCAACATCCCATAATACCCCTACATCAGGGCAATAGGGATATATGGCAATATCCCATAATACTCCCCACATCAGGGCAATATCCCATAATACTCCCCACATCAGGGCAATATCCCATAATATCCCATATCAGGGCAATAGGGATATATGGCAACATCCCATAATACCCCCACATCAGGGCAATAGGGATATATGGCAACATCCCATAATACCCCTACATCAGGGCAATAGGGATATATGGCAACATCCCATAATACCCCCACATCAGGGCAATATCCCATAATACCCCCACATCAGGGCAATATCCCATAATACCCCCACATCAGGGCAATATCCCATAATAACCCCACATCAGGGCAATATCCCATAATAACCCCACATCAGGGCAATATCCCATAATAACCCCACATCAGGGCAATATCCCATAATAACCCCACATCAGGGCAATATCCCATAATAACCCCACATCAGGGCAATATCCCATAATACCCCCACATCAGGGCAATATCCCATAATACCCCACATCAGGGCAATATCCCATAATACCCCACATCAGGGCAATATCCCATAATAACCCCACATCAGGGCAATATCCCATAATACCCCCCCACATCAGGGCAATATCCCATAATAACCCCACATCAGGGCAATATCCCATAATACCCCACATCAGGGCAATATCCCATAATAACCCCACATCAGGGCAATATCCCATAATACCCCCCCACATTAGGGCAATATCCCATAATACCCCCACATCAGGGCAATATCCCATAATACCCCCACATCAGGGCAATATCCCATAATAACCCCACATCAGGGCAATATCCCATAATAACCCCACATCAGGGCAATATCCCATAATAACCCCACATCAGGGCAATATCCCATAATAACCCCACATCAGGGCAATATCCCATAATAACCCCACATCAGGGCAATATCCCATAATACCCCCACATCAGGGCAATATCCCATAATACTCCCACATCAGGGCAATATCCCATAATAACCCCCACATCAGGGCAATATCCCATAATACCCCACATCAGGGCAATATCCCATAATACTCCCCACATCAGGGCAATATCCCATAATACCCCCACATCAGGGCAATATCCCATAATACTCCCACATCAGGGCAATATCCCATAATACCCCCCACATCAGGGCAATATCCCATAATACCCCACATCAGGGCAATATCCCATAATACTCCCCACATCAGGGCAATATCCCATAATACCCCACATCAGGGCAATATCCCATAATACTCCCCACATCAGGGCAATATCCCATAATACCCCCACATCAGGGCAATATCCCATAATACCCCACATCAGGGCAATAGGGATATATGGCAATATCCCATAATACCCCACATCAGGGCAATAGGGATATATGGCAATATCCCATAATACCCCACATCAGGGCAATAGGGATATACGGCAATATCCCATAATACTCCCACATCAGGGCAATATCCCATAATAACCCCACATCAGGGCAATATCCCATAATAACCCCACATCAGGGCAATATCCCATAATACCCCACATCAGGGCAATATCCCATAATACTCCCACATCAGGCCAATATCCCATAATACCCCCACATCAGGGCAATATCCCATAATACCCCACATCAGGGCAATTTCCCATAATACTCCCACATCAGGGCAATATCCCATAATACCACACATCAGGGCAATATCCCATAATACCCCCACATCAGGGCAATATCCCATAATACCCCACATCAGGGCAATATCCCATAATACTCCCACATCAAGGCAATATCCCATAATACCCCACATCAGGGCAATAGGGATATATGGCAATATCCCATAATACCCCCACATCAGGGCAATATCCCATAATACCCCACATCAGGGCAATATCCCATAATACCCCACATCAGGGCAATATCCCATAATACCCCACATCAGGGCAATATCCCATAATACCCCCACATCAGGGCAATATCCCATAATACCCCCACATCAGGGCAATATCCCATAATACCCCCACATCAGGGCAATATCCCATAATATCCCACATCAGGGCAACATCCCATAATACCCCCACATCAGGGCAATATCCCATAATATCCCACATCAGGGCAATATCGCATAATATCCCACATCAGGGCAATATCCCATAATATCCCACATCAGGGCAATATCCCATAATATCCCACATCAGGGCAACATCCCATAATACCCCCACATCAGGGCAATATCCCATAATAACCCCATATCAGGGCAATAGGGATATATGGCAACATCCCATAATACCCCCACATCAGGGCAATATCCCATAATACTCCCACATCAGGGCAATATCCCATAATATCCCACATCAGGGCAATATCCCATAATATCCCACATCAGGGCAATATCCCATAATATCCTACATCAGGGCAATATCCCATAATATCCCACATCAGGGCAATATCCCATAATATCCCACATCAGGGCAATATCCCATAATATCCTACATCAGGGCAATATCCCATAATATCCCACATCAGGGCAATATCCCATAATATCCCACATCAGGGCAATATCCCATAATATCCCACATCAGGGCAATATCCCATAATATCCCACATCAGGGCAACATCCCATAATACCCCCACATCAGGGCAATATCCCATAATAACCCCATATCAGGGCAATAGGGATATATGGCAACATCCCATAATACCCCCACATCAGGGCAATATCCCATAATATCCCACATCAGGGCAATATCCCATAATATCCCACATCAGGGCAATAGGGATATATGGCAACATCCCATAATAACCCCACATCATTGCAATACCCCATAATACCCCCCACATTAGGGCAATATCCCATAATATCCCACATCAGGGCAATAGGGATATATGGCAACATCCCATAATACCCCCACATCAGGGCAACATCCCATAATACCCCCCACATCAGGGCAATATCCCATAATATCCCATATCAGGGCAATAGGGATATATGGCAACATCCCATAATACCCCTACATCAGGGCAACATCCCATAATACCCCCCACATCAGGGCAATATCCCATAATATCCCATATCAGGGCAATAGGGATATATGGCAACATCCCATAATACCCCTACATCAGGGCAATATCCCATAATACTCCCCACATCAGGGCAATATCCCATAATACTCCCCACATCAGGGCAATATCCCATAATATCCCATATCAGGGCAATAGGGATATATGGCAACATCCCATAATACCCCTACATCAGGGCAATATCCCATAATACTCCCACATCAGGGCAATATCCCATAATACTCCCCACATCAGGGCAACATCCCATAATACCCCACATCAGGGCAATATCCCATAATACCCCCACATCAGGGCAATATCCCATAATACTCCCCACATCAGGGCAATATCCCATAATAACCCCACATCAGGGCAATATCCCATAATTCCCCACATCAGGGCAATATCCCATAATAACCCACATCAGGGCAATATCCCATAATACCCCACATCAGGGCAATATCCCATAATAACCCCACATCAGGGCAATATCCCATAATACTCCCACATCAGGGCAATATCCCATAATAACCCCACATCAGGGCAATATCCCATAATACCCCACATCAGGGCAATATCCCATAATACTCCACATCAGGGCAATATCCCATAATACTCCCACATCAGGGCAATATCCCATAATACCCCACATCAGGGCAATATCCCATAATACTCCCACATCAGGGCAATATCCCATAATACCCCACATCAGGGCAATATCCCATAATACCCCACATCAGGGCAATATCCCATAATACTCCCACATCAGGGCAATATCCCATAATACCCCACATCAGGGCAATATCCCATAATACCCCACATCAGGGCAATATCCCATAATACTCCCACATCAGGGCAATATCCCATAATACCCCACATCAGGGCAATATCCCATAATACTCCCACATCAGGGCAATATCCCATAATACCCCACATCAGGGCAATATCCCATAATACTCCCACATCAGGGCAATATCCCATAATTCCCCACATCAGGGCAATATCCCATAATAACCCACATCAGGGCAATATCCCATAATACCCCACATCAGGGCAATATCCCATAATAACCCCACATCAGGGCAATATCCCATAATACTCCCACATCAGGGCAATATCCCATAATACTCCCACATCAGGGCAATATCCCATAATACCCCCCACATCAGGGCAATATCCCATAATACCCCACATCAGGGCAATATCCCATATACCCCACATCAGGGCAATATCCCATAATACCCCACATCAGGGCAATATCCCATAATACCCCACATCAGGGCAATATCCCATAATACCCCCACATCAGGGCAATATCCCATAATACCCCACATCAGGGCAATATCCCATAATAACCCACATCAGGGCAATATCCCATAATACCCCACATCAGGGCAATATCCCATAATACCCCACATCAGGGCAGATATATCCCATAATACCCCACATCAGGGCAATATCCCATAATATCCCACATCAGGGCAATATCCCATAATAACCCCACATCAGGGCAATATCCCATAATACCCCGAGCAGGCAATATCCCATAATACTCCACATCAGGGCAATATCCCATAATACCCCACATCAGGGCAATATCCATAATACCCCACATCAGGGCAATATCCATAATACTCCACATCAGGGCAATATCCATAATACCCCACATCAGGGCAATATCCCATAATACCCCACATCAGGGCAATATCCCATAATACTCCCACATCAGGCAATATCCCATAATAACCCCACATCAGGGCAATATCCCATAATACCCCACATCAGGGCAATATCCCATAATACCCCACATCAGGGCAATATCCCATAATAACCCCACATCAGGGCAATATCCCATAATACTCCCCACATCAGGGCAATATCCCATAATAACCCCACATCAGGGCAATATCCCATAATATCCCACATCAGGGCAATATCCCATAATATCCCACATCAGGGCAATATCCCATAATACCCCACATCAGGGCAATATCCCATAATACCCCACATCAGGGCAATATCCCATAATACCCCACATCAGGGCAATAGGGATATATGGCAATATCCCATAATACCCCACATCAGGGCAATAGGGATATATGGCAATATCCCATAATACCCCCACATCAGGGCAATATCCCATAATAACCCCACATCAGGGCAATATCCCATAATACCCCACATCAGGGCAATAGGGATATATGGCAATATCCCATAATAACCCCACATCAGGGCAATATCCCATAATACCCCACATCAGGGCAATAGGGATATATGGCAATATCCCATAATACCCCACATCAGGGCAATATCCCATAATAACCCCACATCAGGGCAATATCCCATAATAACCCCACATCAGGGCAATATCCCATAATACCCCCACATCAAGGCAATATCCCATAATACTCCCACATCAGGGCAATATCCCATAATAACCCCACATCAGGGCAATATCCCATAATACCCCACATCAGGGCAATATCCCATAATACCCCACATCAGGGCAATATCCCATAATAACCCCACATCAGGGCAATATCCCATAATAACCCCACATCAGGGCAATATCCCATAATACCCCCACATCAGGGCAATATCCCATAATACCCCACATCAGGGCAATATCCCATAATAACCCCACATCAAGGGCAATATCCCATAATACCCCACATCAGGGCAATATCCCATAATACCCCACATCAGGGCAATATCCCATAATAACCCCACATCAGGGCAATATCCCATAATACCCCCACATCAGGGCAATATCCCATAATACCCCACATCAGGGCAATATCCCATAATAACCCCACATCAGGGCAATATCCCATAATAACCCCACATCAGGGCAATATCCCATAATACCCCCACATCAAGGCAATATCCCATAATACTCCCACATCAGGGCAATATCCCATAATACCCCCACATCAGGGCAATATCCCATAATAACCCACATCAGGGCAATATCCCATAATAACCCCACATCAGGGCAATATCCCATAATACCCCCACATCAGGGCAATATCCCATAATACCCCACATCAGGGCAATATCCCATAATACTCCCACATCAGGGCAATATCCCATAATACCCCACATCAGGGCAATATCCCATAATACCCCCACATCAGGGCAATATCCCATAATACCCCACATCAGGGCAATATCCCATAATACTCCCACATCAAGGCAATATCCCATAATACCCCACATCAGAGCAATATCCCATAATATCCCACATCAGGGCAATATCCTATAATACCCCACATCAGGGCAATATCCCATAATACCCCCACATCAGGGCAATATCCCATAATACCCCCACATCAGGGCAATATCCCATAATACCCCACATCAGGGCAATATCCCATAATACCCCACATCAGGGCAATATCCCATAATACTCCCACATCAGGGCAATATCCCATAATACCCCCCACATCAGGGCAATATCCCATAATACCCCACATCAGGGCAATATCCCATAATACCCCACATCAGGGCAATATCCCATAATACTCCCACATCAGGGCAACATCCCATAATACCCCCACATCAGGGCAATATCCCATAATATCCCACATCAGGGCAATATCCCATAATACCCCCACATCAAGGCAATATCCCATAATACCCCACATCAGGGCAATATCCCATAATACCCCACATCAGGGCAATATCCCATAATACCCCCACATCAGGGCAATATCCCATAATACCCCACATCAGGGCAATATCCCATAATACCCCCACATCAAGGCAATATCCCATAATAACCCCACATCAGGGCAATAGGGATATATGGCAATATCCCATAATACCCCACATCAGGGCAATACCCCATAATACCCCACATCAGGGCAATATCCCATAATAACCCCACATCAGGGCAATAGGGATATATGGCAATATCCCATAATACCCCCACATCAGGGCAATATCCCATAATACCCCACATCAGGGCAATATCCCATAATACCTCACATCAGGGCAATATCCCATAATAACCCCACATCAGGGCAATAGGGATATATGGCAATATCCCATAATACCCCCACATCAGGGCAATATCCCATAATACCCCACATCAGGGCAATATCCCATAATACCCCACATCAGGGCAATATCCCATAATACCCCACATCAGGGCAATATCCCATAATACCCCACATCAGGGCAATATCCCATAATACCCCACATCAGGGCAATATCCCATAATACCCCACATCAGGGCAATATCCCATAATACCCCACATCAGGGCAATATCCCATAATACCCCCACATCAGGGCAATATCCCATAATACCCCACATCAGGGCAATACCCCATAATACCCCACATCAGGGCAATATCCCATAATACCCCACATCAGGGCAATACCCCATAATACCCCACATCAGGGCAATATCCCATAATACCCCACATCAGGGCAATATCCCATAATACCCCACATCAGGGCAATATCCCATAATACCCCACATCAGGGCAATATCCCATAATACCCCCACATGAGGGCAATAGGGATATATGGGAATATCCCATAATAACCCCACATCAGGGCAATACCCCATAATACCCCACATCAGGACAATAGGGATATACGGTAGCACCCCACAATACTGTGGGGACGTGTGGAATTACCCCTCGCCCCGTTCTACAAGGTTATAGAGTTCGGACTTGAGAGACTTATGAGAAATGACACCAGACACACGGGGTTCTGCCTTTAACCTTTTATTGTTCCTGAGGCAGATTCGAAACCCCAACCACTATTCGAGCAGTCCACCAATAATATTACAGGAAATCATACAGATAACAACCCGCCGATGATCAGTCCAGCGTTGATTCTAGGCCACTTCCTTCCGACTGCAGCTCTTCGCCCCTTTCAACTGCAGTAACTCTTTGAGTTGAGATCAGCCAGGGCCACCTCCTTCCCACCGCCCTGCCGATATTTTTCATCACTGTTTTTTTTTATACAGTTTTCTTTGCCTTTTTTCAGTAAATCAATCATTCAGAGATGGTGAGATGCTCCTTTAATGTTCGACCCGAGTTGCCTGATCTGTCAAACCTTCCCCACAAACACATCCTGTGTGGCTACCCGTTCAGCTGCCTTTATCAAAATCATGATGTGGAGATGCCGGTGTTGGGACTGGGGCGGACAAATGTGAGAAGTCGCACAACACCAGGTTATAGTCCAACAGCTTTATTTGAAATCACAAGCTTTCGGAGCGGCTGCTCCTTCGTCAGGTGAAGTGAAGAGATGCATATAGGCACGGCATTATATAGTCAGAGAACACAGCCAGATGATTACAGTTAATCTTTCTAACTGCCCTTTATCACACCTCGGCAGAGAGATAATCATCTGGCAGTGTTCTCTGACTATATAATGCTGTGCCTATATGTATCTCTTCACTTCACCTGACGAAGGAGCAGCGCTCCGAAAGCTTGCGATTTCAAATAAAGCTATTGGACTATAACCTGGTGTTGTGCGACTTCTCACATTTATCAAAACCGTTCATTCACTCATAAAAGTTGACAAAAGTGGAAGCAAACCACGTGGTCACGTTCCACGTCTTACGTCGCATTCTGTATTTCAGAGCTCCAAAGGTTTGACTCCTCCCCTTTAGCCACCGAAAATCGTTCTACAACCTTGTGGCCTGTTTTTGTTGTAGACACAAATCTAAAGGGGGCTTGTTTATCTCTGTTGTCTACCACTACCCCCCTGTAGTCACAACTATGCCTTTTAGTAAAAGCACATCAAAGCACATTCCATGTCCACTTATCAGTGAAAGCCCATGTGTTCATTCACCAACTTTATTTCACTTTGAAAAAAACCTTTTGGCCTGGCAAAGCATTTTAATATATACCATAATTAAAAATCAAGGGACTGTGTATACTTACAATACCACCACATCAGGGCAATATCCCATAATACTCCCACATCAGGGCAATAGGGATATATGGCAATATCCCATAATACTCCCACATCAGGGCAATATCCCATAATACCCCCCACATCAGGGCAATATCCCATAATACTCCCACATCAGGGCAATATCCCATAATACCCCCCACATCAGGGCAATATCCCATAATACCCCCCACATCAGGGCAATATCCCATAATACCCCCCACATCAGGGCAATACCCCATAATACTCCCCACATCAGGGCAATATCCCATAATACTCCCACATCAGGGCAATATCCCATAATACTCCCATATCAGGGCAATATCCCATAATAACCCACATCAGGGCAATATCCCATAATACCCCCCACATCAGGGCAATATCCCATAATACCCCCCACATCAGGGCAATATCCCATAATAACCCCACATCAGGGCAATATCCCATAATACCCCACATCAGGGCAATATCCCATAATACCCCACATCAGGGCAATATCCCATAATACCCCACATCAGGGCAATATCCCATAATACCCCCCATCAGGGCAATATCCCATAATACCCCACATCAGGGCAATATCCCATAATACCCCCCACATCAGGGCAATATCCCATAACACTCCCCACATCAGGGCAATATCCCATAATACTCCCACATCAGGGCAATATCCCATAATACTCCCATATCAGGGCAATATCCCATAATAACCCATATCAGGGCAATATCCCATAATACCCCCCACATCAGGGCAATATCCCATAATACCCCCACATCAGGGCAATATCCCATAATACCCCCCACATCAGGGCAATATCCCATAATACCCCACATCAGGGCAATATCCCATAATACCCCACATCAGGGCAATATCCCATAATATCCCACATCAGGGCAATATCCCATAATACCCCCCACATCAGGGCAATATCCCATAATACTCCCACATCAGGGCAATATCCCATAATACTCCCACATCAGGGCAATTTCCCATAATACCCCACATCAGGGCAATATCCCATAATACCCCCCACATCAGGGCAATATCCCATAATACCCCCCACATCAGGGCAATATCCCATAATACTCCCATATCAGGGCAATATCCCATAATACCCCCCACATCAGGGCAATATCCCATAATACCCCCACATCAGGGCAATATCCCATAATACCCCCCACATCAGGGCAATATCCCATAATACTCCCATATCAGGGCAATATCCCATAATACCCCCCACATCAGGGCAATATCCCATAATACCCCCCACATCAGGGCAATATCCCATAATACTCCCATATCAGGGCAATATCCCATAATACCCCCCACATCAGGGCAATATCCCATAATACCCCCCACATCAGGGCAATATCCCATAATACCCCCCACATCAGGGCAATATCCCATAATACTCCCATATCAGGGCAATATCCCATAATACCCCCCACATCAGGGCAATATCCCATAATACCCCCCACATCAGGGCAATATCCCATAATATCCCACATCAGGGCAATATCCCATAATACCCCACATCAGGGCAACATCCCATAATATCCCACATCAGGGCAATATTCCATAATACCCCACATCAGGGCAATATCCCATAATACCCCCCACATCAGGGCAATATCCCATAATACCCCCACATCAGGGCAATATCCCATAATACTCCCATATCAGGGCAATATCCCATAATACCCCATATCAGGGCAATATCCCATAATACCCCACATCAGGGCAATATCCCATAATACCCCACATCAGGGCAATATCCCATAATACCCCACATCAGGGCAATATCCCATAATACTCCCACATCAGGGCAATATCCCATAATACCACACATCAGGGCAATATCCCATAATACCCCCACATCAGGGCAATATCCCATAATACCCCCACATCAGGGCAATATCCCATAATACCCCACATCAGGGCAATATCCCATAATACTCCCATATCAGGGCAATATCCCATAATACCCCCCCACATCAGGGCAATATCCCATAATACTCCCCACATCAGGGCAATATCCCATAATACCCCCCCCCCCCCCCCACATCAGGGCAATATCCCATAATACTTCCCACATCAGGGCAATATCCCATAATACCCCCCACATCAGGGCAATATCCCATAATACCCCCACATCAGGGCAATATCCCATAATACACCCCCCACATCAGGGCAATATCCCATAATACCCCCCCACATCAGGGCAATATCCCATAATACCCCACATCAGGGCAATATCCCATAATAACCCCACATCAGGGCAATATCCCATAATACCCCCACATCAGGGCAATATCCCATAATACCCCCCCACATCAGGGCAATATCCCATAATACCCCCCCACATCAGGGCAATATCCCATAATACCCCACATCAGGGCAATATCCCATAATACTCCCATATCAGGGCAATATCCCATAATACCCCCCCCCCCCCACATCAGGGCAATATCCCATAATACCCCACATCAGGGCAATATCCCATAATACTCCCATATCAGGGCAATATCCCATAATACCCCCCCCCCACATCAGGGCAATATCCCATAATACCCCACATCAGGGCAATATCCCATAATACTCCCACATCAGGGCAATATCCCATAATACCCCCACATCAGGGCAATATCCCATAATACCCCCCCACATCAGGGCAATATCCCATAATACTCCCACATCAGGGCAATATCCCATAATACCCCACATCAGGGCAATATCCCATAATATCCCACATCAGGGCAATATCCCATAATACTCCCATATCAGGGCAATATCCCATAATACTCCCATATCAGGGCAATATCCCATAATACTCCCATATCAGGGCAATATCCCATAATACCCCACATCAGGGCAATATCCCATAATACTCCCATATCAGGGCAATATCCCATAATACCCCACATCAGGGCAATAGGGATATATGGCAATATCCCATAATACTCCCCACATCAGGGCAATATCCCATAATACTCCCATATCAGGGCAATATCCCATAATACCCCACATCAGGGCAATAGGGATATATGGCAATATCCCATAATACCCCCCCACATCAGGGCAATATCCCATAATACCCCACATCAGGGCAATATCCCATAATATCCCACATCAGGGCAATATCCCATAATACTCCCATATCAGGGCAATATCCCATAATACTCCCCACATCAGGGCAATATCCCATAATACTCCCATATCAGGGCAATATCCCATAATACCCCCCCACATCAGGGCAATATCCCATAATACTCCCATATCAGGGCAATATCCCATAATACCCCCCCACATCAGGGCAATATCCCATAATACCCCACATCAGGGCAATAGGGATATATGGCAATATCCCATAATACTCCCCACATCAGGGCAATATCCCATAATACTCCCATATCAGGGCAATATCCCATAATACTCCCCACATCAGGGCAATATCCCATAATACTCCCATATCAGGGCAATATCCCATAATACCCCCCCACATCAGGGCAATATCCCATAATACCCCACATCAGGGCAATAGGGATATATGGCAATATCCCATAATACTCCCCACATCAGGGCAATATCCCATAATACTCCCATATCAGGGCAATATCCCATAATACTCCCCACATCAGGGCAATAGGGATATACGGCAATATCCCATAATACACCCCACATCAGGGCAATATCCCATAATACTCCCCACATCAGGGCAATAGGGATATATGGCAATATCCCATAATACCTCACATCAGGGCAATATCCCATAATACACCCCACATCAGGGCATTATCCCATAATACCCCACATCAGGGCAATAGGGATATATGGCAATATCCCATAATACCCCACATCAGTTTGAGGGAGCATTAGAGGACTGGAGGGATGGGCTTCGATGGGAAGGTTTGGGGACTAGAGGGATGGTCTTCGATGGGAGAGTTAGGGGACTGGAGGGATGGTCTTCGATGGGAAGGTTTGGGGACTAGAGGGATGGGCTTTGATGGGAGAGTTAGGGGACTAGAGGGATGAACTTCGATGGGAGAATTAGGGGACTAGAGGGATGGACTTTGATGGAAGAGTTAGGGGACTAGAGGGATGGGCTTTGATGGGAGAGTTCGGGGACTAGAGAGATGGGCTTAGTTGGGAGAGTTAGGGTCTAGAGGGATGGGCTTCGATGGGAGAGTTAGGGGACGAGTGGGATGAACTTCGATGGGAGAGTGAGGGGCTAGAGGGATGGGCTTTGATGGGAGAGTTAGGGGACTAGAGGGATGGGGGTTTGATGGGAGAGTTAGGGGACTAGAGGGATGGGCTTTGATGGGAGAGTTAGGGGACTAGAGGGATGGACTTTGATGGAAGAGTTAGGGGACGAGTGGGATGAACTTCGATGGGAGAGTGAGGGGCTAGAGGGATGGGGGTTTGATGGGAGAGTTAGGGGACTAGAGGGATGGACTTTGATGGGAGAGTTAGGGGACTAGAGGGATGGGCTTTGATGGGAGAGTTAGGGGACTAGAGGGATGGACTTTGATGGAAGAGTTAGGGGACTAGAGGGATGGGCTTCGATGGGAGAGTTAGGGGACTAGAGGGATGGTTTTTTTTGGGAGAGTTAGGGGACTAGAGGGATGGGCTTTGATGGGAGAGTTAGGGGACTAGAGGGATGGACTTTGATGGGAGAGTTAGGTGACTAGAGAGAGATGGAATTTGAGGGGACGGTTCAGGTTCTAGAGAGACTGGATTTGAGGGGAGGGTTAGGGTATTAGAGAGACTGGATTTGAGGGGAGGTTTGGGGACTCGCGGGACAGCGTTTGAGGTTAGAGCTGAGCTTGAAAAGGAAGCTCTCCACTACAAAAAGCGAGAGATCTTTTGGGTCAATCTGAACTTGGTCGCTGGGATGTGCGACAGCCTGAGCTTCGCGATGGTGGGATGGGTTAGGAGCTCCTCCCAGATCCACCCACAGGAGGCACTGTGCAGGAACCCGAGGGCTGCGTACACGAAAGCGAAATCGTGAGTCCTTGGAATAATTGTCGTCCAGGCTGGAGAGCTGCACCGATAGACTCTGAAAGGTCAGGGTGGGGCTTGTGTGCACATTCTCTGCACCGTCGCACCTCCCCAAGGCTGTCATCTGTGGCCTTTACCAGGCCTTTGTGGAACACCTGCACACCTTTAGGCAAACCAAGCCTTGTAACAACAGCAGAAAGTGTTTCAGGAGCTAAGCAACGCCCGGAGACTGAGGGCAGACGTCACAGAATCGCACGACACCATGAGATGATTCACGTGGCTTCGAGAAGCAGCAGGCACGTCCGCCAATGGTGGAGCGATGGGAGGAGGGAAAGGGGACATTGGTTGCACACACATGAACGCACACGCAATATTCACACACATTCACACCCAATACTCACACACTAACAAACATGGGAGTCAGAGGGAGACAGAGAGAGAGAGTAAGAGAGAGAGAGACGGAGAAAGAGATACAGAAAGAGACAGAGAGACAAAGAGACATTGACAGACAGACAGAGAGAGAGAGAGACAGAGACAGACAGACAGAGCGAGAGAGAGACAGAGACAGAGAGACAGCAAGAGAAAGACAGAGACAGAGAGAGAGTCAGAGAGAGAGGGAGCCTGACATCAGTTGTTGGGAAAATGCTAGAATCTATTATTAAGGACATGGTAACTGGGCACTTAGAGAATCATGAGATGATTGGGTAGACTCAACACGGATTTATGAAAGGGAAATCGTGTTTGAGAAATCTAATAGAGTTTTTTGAGGTTGTATCTAGCAGGTGGTGGTTGGACTCTCCTCCTGAGGTCCCCACCATCACAGAAGCCAGTCTTCAGCCAATTCGATTCACTCCACATGATATCAAGAAACGGCTGAGCGCACTGGATACAGCAAAGGCTGTGGGCCCCGACAACATCCTGGCTATCGTGCTGAAGACTTGTGCTCCAGAACTAGCCGCGCCTCTAGCCAAGCTGTTCCAGTACAGCTACAACACTGGCATCTATCCGACAATGTGGAAAACTGCCCAGGTATGTCCTGTCCACAAAAAGCAGGACGAATCCAATCCGGCCAATTACCGCCCCATCAGTCAACTCTCAATCATCAGCAAAGTGATGGAAGGTGTCATCGACAGTGCTTTCAAGCGGCACTTACTCACCAATAACTTGCTCACCGATGCTTAGTTTGGCCTATATATTAATGACTTAGATGAGGGCACTGAGTGCAATGTATCCATGTTTGTTGACGATACAAAGCTAGGTGGGAAAGTAAGTTGGGAGGAGGAGACAACCGGGGCCTCGGTTTTAAGTCTCATCCCAAAATACGACACTTCTGACAGTGCAGTGCTCCCACAGTACTGCCCCATCGACAGTGCAGCGCTCCCTCAGTACTGCACCCTCGACAGTGCAGCGCTCCCTCAGTACTGCCCCTCCAAGAGTGCAGCGCTCCCTCAGTACTGCCCCTCCGACAGTGTAGCGCTCCCTCAGTACTGCACCTCCGACAGTGTAGCACTCCCTCAGTACTGCCCCTCCGACAGTGCAGCACTCCCTCAGTACTGCACCCTGACAGTGTTGCACTCCTTCAGTAGTGCCCCCCGACAGTGCAGCGCTCCCTCAGTACTGCACCTCCGACAGTGTAGCACTCCCTCAGTACTGCCCCTCCGATAGTGCAGCACTCCCTCAGTACTGCACCCCGACAGTGTTGCACTCCTTCAGTAGTGCCCCCCGACAGTGCAGCGCTCCTTTAGTACTGCCCCTCCGCCAGAGAAGAGCTTCCTCAGTACTGCACCTCTGACAGTATAGCACTCCCTCAGTACTGCCCCTCTGACAGTGCAGCACTCCCTCAGTACTGCCCCCTGACAGTGCAGCGCTCCCTCAGTACTGCCCCTCCGACAGTGCGGCGCTGCCTCAGTACTGCCCCTCCGACAGTGCAGTACTGCTCCTGCGACAGTGCAGCACTCCCTCAGTACTGCCCCCTGACAGTGCAGTGCTCCCTCAGTACTGCCCCTCCGACAATGCAGCACTCCCTCAGTACTGCCCCTCCGACAGTGCGGCGCTCCCTCAGTATTACCCCTCCGACAGTGCAATGCTCCGTCAGTACTGCCCGTCCGACAGTGTAGCACTCCCTCAGTACTGTATTCCCATGTTACCATATTCCCATGTTCCCGTGTTCTCATGTCCGCACGTTCCCGCGTTTCCATGTTCCTATGTTCCCAAGTTCCCGTGATCCTGTCTTTGCATGTTCTTGTGTTCCCGTATTCCCATGTACCCTTGATCCCATGTTCCTGTATTGTATAGTCGACGATGAGGAAATGTTTGTATATCTTGTTGCATAAGAACAGAAGAACAGAAGAAATAGGAGCAGGAGTAGGCCATTCGGCCATTCGAGCCTGCTCTGCCATTCAATGAGATCATGGCTGATCTTCTGCCTCAACTCCATTCACCGGCCCTATCGCCATATCCCTTGATGCCCTTACTAGTCAGAAATCTATCGACTTCTGTTTTGAATATACCCAATGACTGAGCCTCCACAGCCCTCTGGGGTAGAGAATTCCAAAGATTCACCACCCTCTGAGTGAAGAAATTTCTTCTCAGCTCAGTCCTGAATGGCCTACCCTTTATCCTGAGGCTGTGGCCCCTGGTTCTAGACTCCCCAGCCAAGGGAAACATTCTCCCAGCATCCATCCTATCAAGCCCTGTAATAATTTTGTATGCTTCAATGAGATCACCTCTCATTCTTCTGAATTCAAGAGAATACAGGCCTAGTTTACTCAATCTCTTCTCATACGACAGTCCCGCCATCCCAGGAATCAATCTCGTGAACCTTTGTTGCACTCCCTCTATGGCAAGTATATCCTTCCTTAGGTAAGGAGACCAAAATTATACACAGTACTCCAGGTGTGGTCTCACCAAGGCCCTATATAATTGGAGTAAGACTTCTTTACTCCTGTACTCAAATCCTCTTGTAATGAAGGCCAGCATACCATTTGCCTTCCTAATGGCTTGCTGCACCTGCACATTCACTTTCAGTGACTCATGTACAAGGACACCCAGGTCCCTTTGAGCATCTGCATTCCCCAATCTTTCACCATTTAGGAAATACTCTGCCTTTCTGTTTTTTCTACCAAAGTGGATAACTTCACATTTATCCACATTATATTCCATCTGCCATGTTCTCGCCCACTCACTGAGCCTGTTGAGATCCCCTTGAAGCCTCTTCACATCCTCTTCACAACTGACACTGCCACCTAGCTTTGTATCATCAGCAAATTTGGAAATGTTACATTTAGTCCCCTCATCCAAATCATTGATGTAGATTGTGAATAGCTGGGGCCCAAGCACCGATCCTTGTGGTACCCCACTAGCCACAGCCTGCCATCCTGAAAAAGACCCATTTATCCCCACTCTTTGTTTTCTGTCTGTTAACCAATTCTCAATCCATGCTAATATATTACCCCCAATTCCATGTGCCCTAATTTTGTTCACCAACCTCTTGTGTGGGACCTTATCGAAGGCCTTCTGAAAATCCAAATACACCACATCTACCGGTTCCCCTTTGTCTACTCCACTAGTTACATCCTCAAAGAACTCCAATAGGTTTGTCAAACAGGATTTCCCTTTCATAAATCCATGTTGACTCTGCCCAATCTTACTATTAGTTTCTAAGTACCCAGTTATTGCATCCTTTATAATAGATTCCAGCATTTTCCCAACTCCTGATGTGAGGCTAACAGGTCTGTAGTTCCCCGTTTTCTCTCTCCCTCCTTTCTTAAATAGCGGGGTTACATTTGCTATCCTCCAATCTGCAGGAACCGTTCCAGAATCTATAGAATTTTGGAAGATGATAACCAATGCGTCCACTATCCCAATGGCCACCTCTTTCAAAACCCTCGGATGTCGGTCATCCGGTCCTTGGGATTTATCGACTTTTAGTCCCATTAATTTTGCTAGTACTGTTTTTACCTTCGCCAGTCTTTTCCTTTTCACATAGCTATAGAAGCTTTTACAATCCGTTTTTATATTTTTTCACAAGTATGTGCTCATATTCCATTTTCCCTTTCATTTATCAATTTCTTGGTTGCGAAATTGAGTCAGTAAATACTCGATAAAATCTCCCGTCAGTGATCACTTCCTCATTCCCAGCTCGGTAAACCAGCTGATCGGTAAGAGGAAGCTGTGAGTGATGAGAAGGGATCCTCCCCGGGGCCCTTAGCACCTCCCCACCTGGCGCCGTGTCTGGTGGGGTGGATCGCACTCGGGGTCCGAAGGTCAGGACCCCCCTCCCCTCCCCTCCCCCCATTTAATCATCTGACATCTGTTTCCTCTGGTTACCGAACCTTCTGACAGTGGAAACACTTTCTCGCTTATTTACTCTATCCAAACTCCGTATCATAATGAGCACCTCTATCAAATCTCCCCTTAATCTTCTCTGCTCTAAGGAGAACAACCCCAGTTTCTCCAGTCTCTCCACGTAACTGAAGTCCCTCATCCCTGGTACCATTCTGGTCAATCTCCCCTTAACCTTCTCTGCTCTAAGGAGAACAATCCCAGCTTCTCCAGTCTCTCCACGTAACTGAAGTCCCTCATCCCTGGTACCATTCTGGTCAATCTCCCCTTAACCTTCTCTGCTCTAAGGAGAACAACCCCAGCTTCTCCAGTCTCTCCACGTAACTGAAGTCCCTCATCCCTGGTACCATTCTGGTCAATCTCCCCTTAACCTTCTCTGCTCCAAGGAGAACAATCCCAGCTTCTCCAGTCTCTCCACATAACTGAAGTCCCTCATCCCCTGGTACCATTCTAGTAAATCTCCTCTGCACCATCTCTGAGGCCTTGATATCCTTCCTAAATTGACACAATTTGCCCATCTTTGCTCCTCCGACCTCAGCGATAACCCCAGCAACAGCTTGTGTTTATATAGCGCCTTTGTCACAGTAAAACATCCCAAGGCGCTTCATAGGAGTGTTGGGAAACAGAATTTGACACTGAGCCACATAAGGAAATATGAAGGCAGGTGTCTCTAAAAGCTTGGTCAAAGAGGTAAGTTTTAAGGAGCGTCTTAAAGGAGAATGGAGAGGTGGAGGGGCGGAGAGGTTTAGGCAGGGAATTCCAGAGCTTAGGGTTCAGGAAGCTGAAGGCAAGGCCGCCAATGGTGGAGCGATGGGAGGGAGGGTAAGGGGAGGTGGATTTCACACACTCTCACACACACAATATTCACACACTCACACACACACACGTGAGTCAGAGACAGAAAGAGAGAGACAGACAGAGAGATAGAGAGATAGAAAGAGAGAGACAGACAGAGAGAGAGAGAGAGAGCCTAACATCAGTTTAAGGGAAAATGCTAGAACCCGTGCTGTACCTGCCCTGGGCGCGCTCGATGCTGACACTGGGTATAAAGTGTGGGACACACAGTCAGGGTAATGTAGAGGGAGCTCTACACTGTATCTAACCCGTGCTGTACCTGCCCTGGGAGCGCTCGATGCTGACACTGGGTATAAAGTGGGTGGACACACTGTCAGGGTAATGTAGAGGGAGCTCTACACTGTATCTAACCCGTGCTGTACCTGCCCTGGGAGCGCTCGATGCTGACACTGGGTATAAAGTGGGGGACACACTGTCAGGGTAATGTAGAGGGAGCTCTACACTGTATCTAACCCGTGCTGTACCTGCCCTGGGAGCGCTCGATGCTGACACTGGGTATAAAGTGGGGGACACACTGTCAGGGTAATGTAGAGGGAGCTCTACACTGTATCTAACCCGTGCTGTACCTGCCCTGGGAGCGCTCGATGCTGACACTGGGTATAAAGTGGGGGACACACTGTCAGGGTAATGTAGAGGGAGCTCTACACTGTATCTAACCCGTGCTGTACCTGCCCTGGGAGCGCTCGATGCTGACACTGGGTATAAAGTGGGGGACACACTGTCAGGGTAATGTAGAGGGAGCTCTACACTGTATCTAACCCGTGCTGTACCTGCCCTGGGAGCGCTCGATGCTGACACTGGGTATAAAGTGGGGGACACACTGTCAGGGTAATGTAGAGGGAGCTCTACACTGTATCTAACCCGTGCTGTACCTGCCCTGGGAGCGCTCGATGCTGACACTGGGTATAAAGTGGGGGACACACTGTCAGGGTAATGTAGAGGGAGCTCTACACTGTATCTAACCCGTGCTGTACCTGCCCTGGGAGCGCTCGATGCTGACACTGGGTATAAAGTGGGGGACACACTGTCAGGGTAATGTAGAGGGAGCTCTACACTGTATCTAACCCGTGCTGTACCTGCCCTGGGAGCGCTCGATGCTGACACTGGGTATAAAGTGGGGGACACACTGTCAGGGTAATGTAGAGGGAGCTCTACACTGTATCTAACCCGTGCTGTACCTGCCCTGGGAGCACTCGATGGTGACACTGTGTATAAAGTGGGTGGCGTGTTTGAGAAACAGGAATTATTGGTATTCTTTGTTCTCTCTAGAAGTCCATGCCTGCCCAAAGGCGCCCGCTGTTTATGCAGTAATTAGGTGACTTGTTGGACTGCATTCTTTTGAATAGGTTGGTTTTACATTTCATTGCAGGCTTGACGTTCTTTGATGAACCCACAATTCACTTTTTCCCCGCTGCCTCAATCACGAGATGGCTCGGAATTTGCTAGTATCAGATAATCCCACAGCGCAGGAGGAGGCCATTCGGCCCATTGTGCCTGTGCCTGCTCTTTGAAAGATTCTATCCAATTAGTCCCACTCTCCCCCCCCCCCGTCCCCGTCCCCTGCTCTTTCCCCCATAGCCCTGCAAATTTTTCCCCATCAAGTATTTATCCAATTCTCCTTTTGAAAGTTCCTATTGAATCTGCTTCCACCGCCCTTTCAGGCAGCGCGTTCCAGATCACAACAACTCGCTGCGTAAAAACATTTCTCCTCATCTCCCCCTCTGGTTCTTTGGCCAAAAAGTTTTTCTGGCTTCGCTTTTTGTTCTTCTGCCAATCACCTTAAATCTGTGTCCTCTGGTTACCGCCCCTTCTGCCAATGGGAACAGTTTCTCGATATCTACTCTGTCAAAACTCCAGATAACCTTGAGCACCTCTATCAAATTGCCCATAACCTTCTCTGCTCTAAGGAGAACAATCCCAGCTTCTCCAGTCTCTCCACGTAACTGAAGTCCCTCATCCCTGGTACCATTCTGGTCAATCTCCCCTTGACCTTCTCTGCTCTAAGGAGAACAATCCCAGCTTCTCCAGTCTCTCCACGTAACTGAAGTCCCTCATCCCCGGTACCATTCTGGTAAGTCTCCTCTGCACCCTCTCTAAGGCCTTGGCATCCTTCCTAAATTGACACCATTCGCCCATCTTTGCTCCTCGTACATCAACGACGACAACAACAGCTTTGCATTTATATAGCGCCTTTAACGCAGTAAAACCTCCTAAGGCGCTACCCAAGAGCGATTATGAAACAAAATTTGACATCGAGCCACATAAAGGAGATATGAGGGCAGGTTTCCAAAAGCTTGGTCAAAGAGATAGATTTTAAGGAGAGTCTTAAAGGAGGAAAGAGAGGTAGTGGGGTGTGGAGAGCTTTAGGGATGGGGATTCCAGAGCTTGGGACCCAGGCAGCTGAAGGCACAGCCGCCAATGGGGGAGCGATAGGAGGGTGGAACGGGAAGGTGGGATGCACACACACACACACACACACAATGGCCCTGAAATTTGCCTCTCCAGCTTGCCGCGGGGGTAAGGATCATGCGCGCACTTACCTACCGCACCTGCCGTTGACCTCTGGGCCCACGGGAACTTCAGCTCCTGGGCCTCTCCCAACTGCCGGCGCGCAGTGCTTGCGTGTCCCAGGGGCGTAGTTAGTGCGATGCGTCCCCTGGGATCACGTGGGCCATGGAGAGCCAATGGCAGCAGACCATCTTTCATTCATAGATTTGACAGGAGACCTGTCAAATGTATGAATTGAAATCGGCCCCAAAACAACACCTAAACTTCAAATAATTTTTTAAAAAACCATCACATTTTTAAAATAACTATAAGTTAAATAAATTAACTACTTGAAACAAAAATTAAAATTTTTGAAAAAATTAAAATACTTTTTAACAGTGCTAAAAATAAACTTACCTTTCTTTAAAGTATCTAAAAAAGATAAAGCTGTTGAAATTTTTTTAAATTATAATTAATTAACCACTTACCTTGTTGAAAACGGGTCCTGCGCCTCCTTTTTAAAAGCGCAGCTTCTTCAATACTTACCCTCCCGGAGAAACCTGAAAAAAAACCCTAAGTTTGCTGCGTGCGCACAGCCTCTACCGCGCACGCGGTTCACCTCTGAACCCCTCCCTTCACCAGACCGGAAGTTCCGGTTTCCCGCGCATGCGCAGTGCATGCAGGAAACCGGCACTTCAGGAGGCCTTACGGGTGAGTACACAGCGCGTACTCACCCGGCAAGGGCCGAATTTTTGGCCCAATATTCAAACACTGGCATCTACCCGACAATGTGCAAAACTGCCCAGGAAATTTTCTGTCCACAAAGTGCACAAAGTCCACAAACTTATGAGGAAAGATTGAGCAGGTCGGGCCTATACTCATTGGAGTTTAGAAGAATGAGAGGGGATCTTATTGAAACATATAAGATACTGAGGGGGTTCGACAAGGTAGATGCAGAGAGGATGTTTCCCCTCGTGAGGAAATCTAGAACTCGAGGGCATAGTTTCAGAATAAGGGGTCGCCCTTTTAGAACTGAGATGAGGAGGAATTTCTTCTCTCAGAGGGTCGTGAATCTTTGGAATTCTCTGCCCCAGAGAGCCGTGGAGGCTGGGTCATTAAATACATTTAAGGTGGAGATCGACAGATTTTTTGCAAGATAAGGGAGTGAAGGGTTATGGGGGAGCGGGCGGGGAAGTGGCTTTGAGCCCAAGATCAGCCATGATCTTATTGAATGGCGGAGCAGGCTCGAGGGGCCAAGTGGCCTATTCCTGCTCCTATTTCTTATGTACTTATGCAACTGCTCTTTGAACCTTTATATGAACACTGGTTCGACCACAACTGAAGTATTGTCTGCAATTCTGGGCGCCGCACTTTAGGAAGGATGTGAAGGCCTGAGAGAGGGTGCAGAAAAGATTTACGAGAATGGTTCCAGGTTTGAGGGACTTCAGTTACGTGGATAGATCAGAGAAGCTGGGGTTGTTCTCCTTGGAGCAGAGAAGGTTGAGAGGAGATTTGATAGAGGTGTTCAAAATCATGAGGGGTCTGGACAGAGTAGATAGAGGGAAACTGTTCCCATTGGTGGAAGGGTCGAGAACCAGAGGACACAGATTTAAGGTGATTGGCAGAAGAACCAAAGGCGACATGAGGAAAAACTTTTTTACTCAGTGAGTGGTTATGATCTGGAATGCACTGCCTGAAAGGGTGGTAGAGGCAGACTCAATCACGGCTTTCAAAAGGGAGTTGGATAAGTACCTGAAGGAAAAAAGTTTGCAGGGCTACGGGGAAAGGGCGGGGGAGTGGGACTAGCTGAGGTGCTCTTGCAGAGAGCCGGCACGGGCTCGACGGGCCGAATGGCCTCCTTCTGTGCTGTAACCAATCTGGGATTCTATGATTCTATGACCAAGATGGGGAGAAACTTTTTCACTCAGAGGGTTGTGAATCTTTGGAATTCTCTACCCCAGAGGGCTGTGGAGGCTCAGTCGTTGAGTATATTCCAAGACAGAGATCGATAGATTTTTGAATATTCAGGGAACTAAGGGATATGGGGATAGTGCGGGAAAGTGGAGATGAGGTAGAAGATCAGCCATGATCTTATTGAATGGCGGAGCAGGCTCCAAGGGCCGAATGGCCGACTCCTGCTCCTATTTCTTATGTTCTTATGAGAGACAGAGAGAGTCTGGTGTGTGTGAATCTGTGTTGAGGTGTGAGTTGCTGCCCTCTCTTGGTCAGTTGTATTTAACAAATTCTGCTTCATTCGGTTATCTTTTCACTCAATCTCCACTCAAACATACACACACACACTCATACAAACATGTACACACTCACTCGCACTGACACAAACATGTACACACTCACCCGCACTGACACAAACATGTATACACTCACATAAACGTGTACACACTCATTCACACTCACACAAACATGTACACACTCACACACACTCACACAAACGTGCACACACTCACACACACTCACACAAACATGCACACACTCACACACACTCACACAAACGTGCACACACTCACACAAACGTGCACACACTCACACAAACGTGCACACACTCATTCACACTCACACAAACATGTACACATTCACACACACTCACACAAACGTGCACACACTCATTCACACTCACACAAACATGTACACACTCACACACACTCACACAAACGTGCACACACTCATTCACACTCACACAGACCTGTACACACTCACTCATGCACACACACAAGCATGTACACACACACTAACATTTTTTATTCATTTGGGAGATGTGGGCGTCGCTGGCAAGGCCAGCATTTATTGCCCATCCCGAATTGCCCTTGAGAAGGTGGTGGTGTGTAGACTGGGCCGATGTTCTCTGGTGTTTAGAAGAATAAGACGCAGGAGCAGGAGTCGGTCATTTGGCCTCTCGAGCCTGCTCCGCCATTCAATGAGATCATGGCTGATCTGATCTTGGCCAAAACTCCACTTCCCTGCCCGCTCCCCATAACCCTTGAGAGACGATCTCATTGAAAGATACAAATTCTTACAGGGCTTGACAGGGCAGATGCTGGGAGTGTGTTTCCCCTGGCTGGGGAGTCTAGAACCAGGGGTCACAGTCTCAGAATAAGGGGTCGGCCATTTAGGACTGAGATGAGGAGAAATTTCTTCACTCAGAGGGTGGTGAACCTGTGGAATTCTCAACCCCAGAGGGCTGGAAAGGCTCAGTTGTTGAGTGCATTCAAGACAGAGATCGATAGATTTTTGGATATTAAGAGAATCAAGGGATATGGGGATAGTGCAGGAAAGTGGAGTTGAGGTAGAAGATCAGCCATGATCTTATTGAATTGTGGAGCAGGCTCGAGGGGCTGAATGGCCTACTCCTGCTCCTATTTCTTATGTTCTTATGTTCTTGAACTGCTGCAGTCCGTGTGGTAAAGGTGCTCCCACTTAGGGAGGGAGTTCCAGGATTTTGACCCAGCGACGATGAAGGAACGGCCGATATATTTCCAAGTCAGGATGGTGTGTGGCTTGGAGGGGAACTTGGAGGTGGTGGTCTTCCCATGCGCCTGCTGCCCTTGTCCTTCTAGGTGGAAGAGGTCGCGGGTTTGGGGAGGTGCTGCCAAAGAAGCCTTGGCGAGTTGCTGCAGTGCATCTTGTAGATGGTACACACTGCAGCCACGGTGCGCCGGTGGTAAAGGGAGTGAATGTTTAAGGTGGTTGATGGGGTGCCGATCAAGCGAGCTGCTTTGTCAATGTAGAGGGAGCTCCACACTGTCTCTAACACGTGAAAACTGACCTAATTCTCGAAGCCACGTGAATCATCTCATGGTGTCGTGCGATTCTGTGACGTCTGCCCTCAGTCTCCGGGCGTTGCTTAGCTCCTGAAACACTTTCTGCTCTTGTTACAAGGCTTGGTTTGCCTAAAGGTGTGCAGGTGTTGCACAAAGGCCTGGTAAAGGCCACAGATGACAGCCTTGGGGAGGTGCGACGGTGCAGAGAATGTGCACACAAGCCCCACCCTGACCTTTCAGAGTCTATCGGAGCAGCTCTCCAGCCTGGACGACAATTATTCCAAGGACTCACGATTTTGCTTTCGTGTACGCAGCCCTCGGGTTCCTGCACAGTGCCTCCTGTGGGTGGATCTGGGAGGAGCTCCTAACCCATCCCACCATCGTGAAGTTCAGACTGTCGCACATCCCAGCAACCAAGTTCAGATTGACCCAAAAGATCTCTCGCTTTTTGTAGTGGGGAGCTTTCTTTTCAAGCTCAGCTCTAACCTCAAACGCTGTCCCGCTAGTCCCCAAACCTCCCCTCAAATCCAGTCTCTCTAATACCCTAACCCTCCCCTCAAATCCAGTCTCTCTAGTCCCCTCACCCTCCCCTCAAATACCATCCCACTAGTCCCCGAACTCTCCCATCGAAGCCCATCCCTCGAGTCCCCGAACTCTCTCATCAAAGCCCATCCCTCTAGACCCTAACTCTCCCATCGAAGCCCATCCCTCTAGTCCCCGAACTCTCCCATCGAAGCCCATCCCTCTAGTCCCCTAACTCTCCCATCAAAGCCCATCCCTCTAGTCCCCTAACTCTCCCATCAAAGCCCATCCCTCTAGTCCCCTAACTCTCCCATCGCAGCCCATCCCTCTGGTCCCCTAACTCTCCCATCAAAGCCCATCCTCTAGTCCCCTAACTCTCCCATCAAGCCCATCCCTCCAGTCCCCTAACTCTCTCTCAAACTTCACCCTCCGTTGGGGTTATTATGGGATATTGCCGTATATCCCTATTGCCCTGATGTGGGGATATTATGGGATGTAGCCATAACATCCTTTTCGTCTAATACAAGTTCAACATAGAAACATAGAAGATGGGAGCAGGAGTAGGCCATTCGGCCCCTCGAGCCTGCTCCGCCATTCAATGCGATCATGGCTGATCATCCAAATTCAGTACCCTGTCCCTGCTTTCTCCCCATATCCCTTGGTCCCTTTAGCCTTAAGAAATATATCTAACTCCTTCTTGAATATAGTTAATGAATTGGCCTCAACTGCCTTCTGTGGTAGAGAATTCCACAGGTTCACCACTCTCTGGGTGAAGAAATTCCTCCTCATCTCAGTCCTAAATGGCTTACCCCTTATCCTTAGACTGTGACCTCTAGTTCTGGACTCCCCCGCCATCGGGAACATCCTTCCTGCATCTAGTCTGTCTCGTCCTGTTAGAATTTTATAAGTTTCAATGAGATCCCCTCTCATTCTTCTAAACCCTAGCGAATATAAGCCTAATCGACCCAATCTCTCTTCATACGTCATTCCTGCCATCCCAGGTATCAGTCTGGTGAATCTTCGCTGCACTCCCTCCATGGCAAGAACATCCTTCCTCAGATAAGGCAACCAAAACTGCACACAATACTCAAGGACTAAGAAACATTGAAACATCTGGTTAATACTCTTTATTCAGTCTAGTCAGTGCGATAATAAATCACAACTCCTTACACACACCGTGTAACGTGCTGGGTTCCAGTCAGTTCGATACATTGACTAATCATAGTCCAGCCGATCTCAATCAGTCACAACATCGCTGGACGGTTAACAGGAGTCTCTGGGACTGATTCCATAAACAAGTGTCAATGAAACCGTTTGCGACCGTCTCGCGCTCGGCTGGTTTCAGATGCTGCCTCCCGTTCTCCCAAAGTGACCAAAGCCTGGGCCTTTCCTGCTCTGTGCGTGTGGAGCTCAGGACCACACGCCGGATGTGAGATCAGGCTTACTCGGCACTAGGCCGAGGATGGAGCCTGGGCCTTTCCTGCTCTGTGTGTGTGGAGCTCAGGATCACACCCCGGATGTGAGTTCAGGCTAATTGGGCACTAGGCCGAGGATGGAGCCTGGGCCTTTCCTGCTCTGTGAGTCTGGGCCTCGGTACTCTCACCGTGGTACTCTCACCGAGGCCTCACTCCCTCACTCCGGCCCAGTAAAGGGGTCCCGACGCCCGTGTGAATAAATCCCGGATCCGTGGGCCCCACCAGCCCCTCTCTGTGGAAAGTTCTGCGGAGGATGAGGCCGTCTTAAAGAAGCGTCGACCGGCCGCGGTTCGGTTCGGGCCTGGTCGCTACGACAACACACAGGTCCCCCTGGCCTTCCTCCTCCTCCTCCTCCTGCAGCCGCTGATGGTGGCGAGTGTGGCCTCCCGGAACGTCTCCACCACCGTCTCCTGGAGCTTGGCGGAACATTCCAGAAACCCCGCCGCCCGGATCCTGCGAGCCATGGTCTGTCCCTGCAACCGGGAGGTAGAGCGGGATTATTATCATCATCACCTCCCCGACGCTTCTCTGCGCTTCACACCCGCGCCCCATACACGTCCCCCGGGGGCGAACGGCGGTCCCTACGCTTGCTGAGGACGCTCATCCAGGCGCTGGGCAGGGACTGGCTGATTCCCCAGACCCTCCCGCCCCCCCCCGGTGAGGGCTGAGCGAGAGCGCAGTGAGGGGACATGGGGTGCGCGGTGAGGGGGACCGCGGTGAGTGGACACGGGGATCACAGCGAGGGGGTGACGGGGAGCACGGTGAGGGGGACACTGGAACAGGAGGAGGCCATTCAACTCCTAGAGCCTGTTACACGGGAAGAGGAGGAGGCCATTCGGCCCCTCGAGCTTGTTACACAGGAACAGGAGGAGGCCATTCGGCCCCTCGAGCTTGTTACACAGGAACAGGAGGAGGCCATTCAGCCCCTCGAGCCTGTTGCCTAGGAGGCCATTCAGCACCTCGAACCTGTTACCTAGGAGGCCATTCTGCCCCTCGAGCCTGTTGCCTAGGAGGCCATTCAGCCCCTCGAGCCTGTTACACAGGAACAGGAGGAGGGCATTCAGCCCGTCGAGCCTGAACACAGGAACAGGATGAGGCCCATTCAGCCCCTCGAGCCTTTTACACAGGAACAGGAGGTGGCCATTCAGCAACTCGAGCACTTTACACAGGAACAGGAAGAAGCCATTCAGCCCCTCGAGCCCATTACACAGGAACAGGAGGAGGCCATTCAGCCCCATGAGCCTGTTACACAGGATCAGGAGGAGGTCATTCTGCCGCTCGAGCCTGTTACACAGGAACAGGAGGAGGCCATTCAGCCCCACGAGACTGTTACACAGGAACAGGAGGAGGCCATTCAGCCCACTCGAGCCTGTTACACAGGAACAGGAGGAGGCCATTCAGCACCTCGAGCCTGTTACCTAGGAGGCCATTCAGCCCCTCGAGCCTGTTGCCTAGGAGGCCATTCAGCCCCTCGAGTCTGTTACACAGGAACAGGAGGAGGCCATTCAGCACCTCGAGCCTGTTACCTAGGAGGCCATTCAGCCCCTCGAGCGTGTTACCTAGGAGGCCATTCGGCCCCTTGAGCCTGTTGCCTAGGAGGCCCTTCAGCCCCTCGAGCCTGTTACACGGGAACAGGAGGAGGCCATTCAGACCCTCGAGTCTGTTACACGGGAACAGGAGGAGGTCATTCAGCCGCTCGAGTCTGTTACACAGGAACAGGGGGAGGCCATTCAGCCCTTCGATCCTGTTACACAGGAACAGGGGGAGGCCATTCAGCCCCTCGATCCTGTTACGCAGGAACAAGAGGAGGCCATTCAGCCACTCGAGTCTGTTACATAGGAACAGGAGGAGGCCATTCAGCCACCTCGATCCTGTTACCCAGTAACATCAGGAGGCCGTTCAGCCCCCTCGAGCTGGTTACACAGGAACAGGAGGAGGCCATTCAGCACCTCGAGCCTGTTACCTAGGAGGCCATTCAGCCCCTCGAGCCTGTTACCTAGGAGGCCATTCAGCCCCTCGAGCCTGTTACCTAGGAGGCCATTCGGCCCCTCGAGCCTGTTGCCTAGGAGGCCATTCAGCCCCTCGAGCCTGTTGCCTAGGAGGCCAATCAGCACTCGAGCCTGTTACCTAGGAGGCCATTCAGCCCCTCGAGCCTGTTGCCTAGGAGGCCATTCAGCCCCTCGATCCTCTTACACAGGAACAGGAGGAGGCCATTCAGCACCTCGAGCCTGTTACCTAGGAGGCCATTCGGCCCCTTGAGCCTGTTGCCTAGGAGGCCCTTCAGCCCCTCGAGCCTGTTACACGGGAACAAGAGGAGGCCATTCAGACCCTCGAGTCTGTTACACGGGAACAGGAGGAGGTCATTCAGCCCCTCGAGTCTGTTACACAGGAACAGGAGGAGGCCATTCAGCCCCTCGAGTCTGTTACACAGGAACAGGAGGAGGCCCTTCAGCCCCTCGGGTCTGTTACACAGGAACTGGAGGAGGCCATTCAGCCACTTGAGTCTGTTACACAGTAGCAGGAAGGGGCCATTCAGCCCCTCGAGCCTGTTACACAGGAACAGGAGGAGGCCATTCAGCCCCTCGGGTCTGTTACACAGGAACTGGAGAAGGCCATTCAGCCACTTGAGTCTGTTACACAGGAACAGGAGGAGGCCACTCAGCCACCTCGATCCTGTTACACAGTAACATCAGGAGGCCGTTCAGCCCCCTCGATCCTGTTACACAGGAACAGGAGGAGGCCATTCAGCCACTCGAGTCTGTTACACAGGAACAGGAGGAGGCCATTCAGCACCTCGAGCCTGTTACCTAGGAGGCCATTCAGCCCCTCGAGCCTGTTGCCTTGGAGGCCATTCAGCTCCTCGATCCTGTTACACAGGAACAGGAGGAGGCCATTCAGCCACTCGAGTCTGTTACACAGGAACAGGAGGAGGCCATTCAGCCACCTCGATCCTGTTACCCAGTAACATCAGGAGGCCGTTCAGCCCCCTCGAGCTGGTTACACAGGAACAGGAGGAGGCCATTCAGCCCCTCGAACCTGTTACCTAGGAGGCCATTCAGCCCCTGGAGCCTGTTACCTAGGAGGACATTCAGCCCCTTGAGCCTGTTGCCAAGGAGTATATTCAGCCCCTCGAGCCTGTTACCTAGGAGGCCATTCAGCCCCTCGAGCTGTTGCCTAGGAGGCCATTCGGCCCATCGAGCTGTTGCCTAGGAGGCCATTCGGCCCCTCGAGCCTGTTACACAGGAACAGGAGGAGGGCATTCAGCTCCTCGAGCCTGTTACCCAGGAGGCCATTCAGCACCTCGAGCCTGTTACCTAGGAGGCCATTCAGCCCCTCGAGCCTGTTACCTAGGAGGCCATTCGGCCCCTCGAGCCTGTTGCCTAGGAGGCCATTCAGCCCCTCGAGCCTGTTACCTAGGAGGCCATTCAGCCCCTCGAGCCTGTTGCCTAGGAGGCCAATCAGCACTTGAGCCTGTTACCTAGGAGGCCATTCAGCCCCTCGAGCCTGTTGCCTCGGAGGCCATTCAGCCCCTCGATCCTCTTACACAGGAACAGGAGGAGGCCATTCAGCACCTCGAGCCTGTTACCTAGGAGGCCATTCAGCCCCTCGAGCCTGTTACCTAGGAGGCCATTCGGCCCCTTGAGCCTGTTGCCTAGGAGGCCCTTCAGCCCCTCGAGCCTGTTACACGGGAACAGGAGGAGGCCATTCAGACCCTCGAGTCTGTTACACGGGAACAGGAGGAGGTCATTCAGCCCCTCGAGCCTGTTACACAGGAACAGGGGGAGGCCATTCAGTCCCCTCGAGCCTGTTACACAGGAACAGGAGGAGGCCCTTCAGCCCCCTCGATCCTGTTACACAGGAACAGGGGGAGGCCATTCAGCCCCTCGATCCTGTTACGCAGGAACAAGAGGAGGCCATTCAGCCACTCGAGTCTGTTACACAGGAACAGGAGGAGGCCATTCAGCCACCTCGATCCTGTTACCCAGTAACATCAGGAGGCCGTTCAGCCCCCTCGAGCTGGTTACACAGGAACAGGAGGAGGCCATTCAGCCCCTCGAACCTGTTACCTAGGAGGCCATTCAGCCCCTCGAGCCTGTTGCCTAGGAGGCCATTCAGCCCCTGGAGCCTGTTACCTAGGAGGCCATTCGGCCCCTTGAGCCTGTTGCCTAGGAGGCCATTCGGCCCCTCAAGCCTGTTGCCTAGGAGGCCATTCGGCCCCTCGAGCCTGTTACCTAGGAGGCCATTCAGCCCCTTGAGCCTGTTGCCAAGGAGTATATTCAGCCCCTCGAGCCTGTTACCTAGTAGGCCATTCAGCCCCTCGAGCCTGTTGCCTAGGAGGCCATTCAGCCCCTGGAGCCTGTAACCTAGGAGGCCATTCGGCCCCTCGAGCCTGTTGCCTAGGAGGCCATTCGGCCCCTCAAGCCTGTTGCCTTGGAGGCCATTCGGCCCCTCGAGCCTGTTACCTAGGAGGCCATTCAGCCCCTTGAGCCTGTTGCCAAGGAGTATATTCAGCCCCTCGAGCCTGTTACCTAGGAGGCCATTCAGCCCCTTGAGCCTGTTGCCAAGGAGTATATTCAGCCCCTCGAGCTGTTGCCTAGGAGGCCATTCGGCCCCATGAGCTGTTGCCTAGGAGGCCATTCAGCACCTCGAGCCTGTTACCTAGGAGGCCATTCAGCACCTCGAGCCTGTTACCTAGGAGGCCATTTAGCCCCTCGAGCCTGTTACCTAGGAGGCCATTCGGCCCCTCGAGCCTGTTGCCTAGGAGGCCATTCAGCCCTTCGAGCCTGTTACCTAGGAGGCCATTCAGCCCCTCGAGCCTGTTGCCTAGGAGGCCATTCAGCCCCTCGATCCTCTTACACAGGAACAGGAGGAGGCCATTCAGCACCTCGAGCCTGTTACCTAGGAGGCCATTCAGCCCCTCGAGCCTGTTACCTAGGAGGCCATTCGGCCCCTTGAGCCTGTTGCCTAGGAGGCCCTTCAGCCCCTCGAGCCTGTTACACGGGAACAAGAGGAGGCCATTCAGCCCCTCGAGTCTGTTACACAGTAGCAGGAAGGGGCCATTCAGCCCCTCGGGTCTGTTACACAGGAACTGGAGAAGGCCATTCAGCCACTTGAGTCTGTTACACAGGAACAGGAGGAGGCCGTTCAGCCCCCTCGATCCTGTTACACAGGAACAGGAGGAGGCCATTCAGCCACTCGAGTCTGTTACACAGGAACAGGAGGAGGCCATTCAGCACCTCGAGCCTGTTACCTAGGAGGCCATTCAGCCCCTCGAGCCTGTTGCCTTGGAGGCCATTCAGCCCCTCGATCCTGTTACACAGGAACAGGAGGAGGCCATTCAGCCACTCGAGTCTGTTACACAGGAACAGGAGGAGGCCATTCAGCCACCTCGATCCTGTTACCCAGTAACATCAGGAGGCCGTTCAGCCCCCTCGAGCTGGTTACACAGGAACAGGAGGAGGCCATTCAGCCCCTCGAACCTGTTACCTAGGAGGCCATTCAGCCCCTGGAGCCTGTTACCTAGGAGGACATTCAGCCCCTTGAGCCTGTTGCCAAGGAGTATATTCAGCCCCTCGAGCCTGTTACCTAGGAGGCCATTCAGCCCCTCGAGCTGTTGCCTAGGAGGCCATTCGGCCCATCGAGCTGTTGCCTAGGAGGCCATTCGGCCCCTCGAGCCTGTTACACAGGAACAGGAGGAGGGCATTCAGCTCCTCGAGCCTGTTACCCAGGAGGCCATTCAGCACCTCGAGCCTGTTACCTAGGAGGCCATTCAGCCCCTCGAGCCTGTTACCTAGGAGGCCATTCGGCCCCTCGAGCCTGTTGCCTAGGAGGCCATTCAGCCCCTCAAACCTGTTACCTAGGAGGCCATTCAGCCCCTCGAGCCTGTTGCCTAGGAGGCCAATCAGCACTCGAGCCTGTTACCTAGGAGGCCATTCAGCCCCTCGAGCCTGTTGCCTCGGAGGCCATTCAGCCCCTCGATCCTCTTACACAGGAACAGGAGGAGGCCATTCAGCACCTCGAGCCTGTTACCTAGGAGGCCATTCAGCCCCTCGAGCCTGTTATCTAGGAGGCCATTCGGCCCCTTGAGCCTGTTGCCTAGGAGGCCCTTCAGCCCCTCGAGCCTGTTACACGGGAACAGGAGGAGGCCATTCAGACCCTCGAGTCTGTTACACGGGAACAGGAGGAGGTCATTCAGCCCCTCGAGCCTGTTACACAGGAACAGGGGGAGGCCATTCAGTCCCCTCGAGCCTGTTACACAGGAACAGGAGGAGGCCCTTCAGCCCCCTCGAGTCTGTTACACAGGAACAGGGGGAGGCCATTCAGCCCTTCGATCCTGTTACACAGGAACAGGGGGAGGCCATTCAGCCCCTCGATCCTGTTACGCAGGAACAAGAGGAGGCCATTCAGCCACTCGAGTCTGTTACACAGGAACAGGAGGAGGCCATTCAGCCACCTCGATCCTGTTACCCAGTAACATCAGGAGGCCGTTCAGCCCCCTCGAGCTGGTTACACAGGAACAGGAGGAGGCCATTCAGCCCCTCGAACCTGTTACCTAGGAGGCCATTCAGCCCCTCGAGCCTGTTGCCTAGGAGGCCATTCAGCCCCTGGAGCCTGTTACCTAGGAGGCCATTCGGCCCCTTGAGCCTGTTGCCTAGGAGGCCATTCGGCCCCTCAAGCCTGTTGCCTAGGAGGCCATTCGGCCCCTCGAGCCTGTTACCTAGGAGGCCATTCAGCCCCTTGAGCCTGTTGCCAAGGAGTATATTCAGCCCCTCGAGCCTGTTACCTAGGAGGCCATTCAGCCCCTCAAGCCTGTTGCCTAGGAGGCCATTCAGCCCCTGGAGCCTGTAACCTAGGAGGCCATTCGGCCCCTCGAGCCTGTTGCCTAGGAGGCCATTCGGCCCCTCAAGCCTGTTGCCTAGGAGGCCATTCGGCCCCTCGAGCCTGTTACCTAGGAGGCCATTCAGCCCCTTGAGCCTGTTGCCAAGGAGTATATTCAGCCCCTCGAGCCTGTTACCTAGGAGGCCATTCAGCCCCTCGAGCTGTTGCCTAGGAGGCCATTCGGCCCCTTGAGCTGTTGCCTAGGAGGCCATTCGGCCCCTCGAGCCTGTTACCTAGGAGGCCATTCAGCCCCTCGATCCTCTTACACAGGAACAGGAGGAGGCCATTCAGCACCTCGAGCCTGTTACCTAGGAGGCCATTCAGCCCCTCGAGCCTGTTACCTAGGAGGCCATTCGGCCCCTTGAGCCTGTTGCCTAGGAGGCCCTTCAGCCCCTCGAGCCTGTTACACGGGAACAAGAGGAGGCCATTCAGACCCTCGAGTCTGTTACACGGGAACAGGAGGAGGTCATTCAGCCCCTCGAGTCTGTTACACAGGAACAGGAGGAGGCCATTCAGCCCCTCGAGTCTGTTACACAGTAGCAGGAAGGGGCCATTCAGCCCCTCGAGCCTGTTACACAGGAACAGGAGGAGGCCATTCAGCCCCTCGGGTCTGTTACACAGGAACTGGAGGAGGCCATTCAGCCACTTGAGTCTGTTACACAGGAACAGGAGGAGGCCACTCAGCCACCTCGATCCTGTTACACAGTAACATCAGGAGGCCGTTCAGCCCCCTCGAGCTTGTTACACAGGAACAGGAGGAGGCCATTCAGCCCCTCGAACCTGTTACCTAGGAGGGCATTCAGCCCCTCGAGCCTGTTGCCTAGGAGGCCATTCAGCACCTCGAGCCTGTTACCTAGGAGGCCATTCTGCCCCTCGAGCCTGTTGCCTAGGAGGCCATTCAGCCCCTCGAGCCTGTTACCTAGGAGGCCATTCGGCCCCTCGAGCCTGTTGCCTAGGAGGCCATTCAGCCCCTCGAGCCTGTTACACAGGAACAGGAGGAGGGCATTCAGCCCGTCGAGCCTGAACACAGGAACAGGAGGAGGCCCATTCAGCCCCTCGAGCCTTTTACACAGGAACAGGAGGTGGCCATTCAGCAACTCGAGCCCTTTACACAGGAACAGGAAGAAGCCATTCAGCCCCTCGAGCCCATTACACAGGAACAGGAGGAGGCCATTCAGCCCCTCGAGACTGTTACACAGGAACAGGAGGAGGCCATTCAGCCCACTCGAGCCTGTTACACAGGAACAGGAGAAGGCCATTCAGCCCCTCGAGACTGTTACACAGGAACAGGAGAAGGCTATTCAGCCCCGCGAGACTGTTACACAGGAACAGGAGGAGGCCATTCAGCCCCCCCGAGCCTGTTACACAGGAACAGGAGGAGGCCATTCAGCCCCTCGAGTCTGTTACACGGGAACAGGAGGAGGTCATTCAGCCCCTCGAGTCTGTTACACAGGAACAGGGGGAGGCCATTCAGCCCCTCGAGTCTGTTACACAGTAGCAGGAAGGGGCCATTCAGCCCCTCGAGCCTGTTACACAGGAACAGGAGGAGGCCATTCAGCCCCTCGGGTCTGTTACACAGGAACTGGAGGAGGCCATTCAGCCCCTCGAGTTTGTTACACAGGAACAGGATGCGAGCCATTCAGCAACTCGAGTCTGTTACACAGTAGCAGAAAGAGTCCATTCAGCCCCTCGAGCCTGTTACACAGGAACAGGAGGAGGCCATTCAGCTTCTTCAGCCTGTTACACAGGAACAGGAGGCCATTCAGCCCCTCGAGCCTGTTACAAGGGAACAGGAGGAGGCCATTCATCCCCTCGAGCCTGTTGCCTAGGAGGCCATTCAGCCCCTGGAGCCTGTTACCTAGGAGGCCATTCGGCCCCTCAAGCCTGTTGACTAGGAGGCCATTCAGCCCTTTCGAGCCTGTTGCCTAGGAGGCCATTCGGCCCCTTGAGCCTGTTGCCTAGGAGTATATTCAGCCCCTCGAGCCTGTTACCTAGGAGGCCATTCAGCACCTCGAGCCTGTTACCTAGGAGGCCATTCTGCACCTCGAGCCTGTTACCTAGGAGGCCATTCAGCCCCTCGAGCCTGTTGCCTAGGAGGCCATTCAGCCCCTCGATCCTGTTACACAGGAACAGGAGGAGGCCATTCAGCCACTCGAGTCTGTTACACAGGAACAGGAGGAGGCCATTCAGCCCCCTCGATCCTGTTACACAGGAACAGGAGGAGGCCATTCAGCCCCTCGAACCTGTTACCTAGGAGACCATTCAGCCCCTCGAGCCTGTTGCCTAGGAGGCCATTCAGCCCCTGGAGCCTGTTACCTAGGAGGCCATTCGGCCCCTCGAGCCTGTTGCCTAGGAGGCCATTCGGCCCCTCGAGCCTGTTACCTAGGAGGCCATTCGGCCCCTCGAGCCTGTTGCCTAGGAGGCCATTCGGCCCCTCGAGCCTGTTACCTAGGAGGCCATTCGGCCCCTCGAGCCTGTTACCTAGGAGGCCATTCGGCCCCTCGAGCCTGTTACCTAGGAGGCCATTCGGCCGCTCGAGCCTGTTGCCTAGGAGGCCATTCGGCCCCTCGAGCCTGTTGCGTGAAGGATAGACCGTGACTTACTCTGCTCAGCACATTCTCAAAGCTGACTGGATTGGAGATGTCGTAGCAGATCATCACCACATTGGCTCCTGTGTAGCAGAGGGGGCGGAGTCTGTCGTAGTCCTGTTGTCCTACGGAGAGAGGAGGAAGATTGGAATTCAGAGTACAAGGTCCGTCTAGTTCCCCTTCTACCCTCCTGGTGGTCCCAGAATATATCGATAATGGAGTTCTGGGCCAATCATAGCAATCAATCTCTCATCAATTAGTCTACAACAGGAGGAGGCCATTCAGCCCCTCGAGCCTGTTACACAGGAACAGGAGGAGGCCATTCAGCCCCTCGAGCCTGTTACACAGGAACAGGAGGAGGCCGTTCAGCCCCTCGAGCCTGTTACACAGGAACAGGAGGCCATTCAGCCCCTCGAGCCTGTTAAACAGGAACAGGAGGAGGCCATTCAGCCCCTCGAGCCTGTTACACAGGAACAGGAGGAGGCCATTCAGCCCCTCGAGCCTGTTACACAGGAACAGGAGGCCATTCAGCCCCTCGAGCCTGTTAAACAGGAACAGGAGGAGGCCATTCAGCCCCTCAAGCCTGTTACACAGGAACAGGAGGAGGCCATTCAGCCCCTCGAGCCAGTTACACAGGAACAGGAGGAGGCCCATTCAGCCCCTCGAGCCTGTTACACAGGAACAGGAGGAGGCCATTCAGCCCCTCGAGCCTGTTACACAGGAACAGGAGAAGGCCATTTAGCCCTTCGAGCCTGTTACACGGGAACAGGAGGAGGCCCATTCAGCCCCTCGAGCCTGTTACACGGGAACAGGAGGAGGCCCATTCAGCCCCTCGAGCCTGTTACACGGGAACAGGAGGAGGCCCATTCAGCCCCTCGAGCCTGTTACACAGGAACAGGAGGAGGCCATTCAGCCCCTCGAGCCTGTTACACAGGAACAGGAGGAGGCCATTCAGCCCCTTGAGCCTGTTACACGGGAACAGGAGGAGGCCATTCAGCCCCAGTGTAACTGCGCACCACAGAAGGTGATGTGATCTTTCACTGCCTTGGCCTCTGGTTCTTTGCACTGACCTGCTGTATCCCACAGGTTGATCTCCAGCAGCTGACGCCCGCAGCGGAAGTGTGTCGGGAATATCTCCGCCACTGTGGGGACATAGGTCTGGAATAGATAGAAACAGAGCGGTGAGAACATAGGCCGGACTGAGGGGATCTTTCACTCACTCCCTCTCTCCGTCTCCCTCCCTCTCTCCGACACTCTCTCCTTCCACCGCCCTCCCTCCCTCCCTCTCTCCATCACACCCTCTCCTCCTAACACTACCTCTCTCTCCCTGTCGCTCCCTCTCTCCGTCTCCCTCCCTCTCTCCGACACTCTCTCCTTCCACCGCCCTCCCTCCCTCCCTCTCTCTCCATCACACCCTCTCCTCCTAACACTACCTCTCTCTCCCTCTCGCTCCCTCTCTCCGTCTCCCTCCCTCTCTCTCTCTCCATCACACCCTCTCCTCCTAACACTACCTCTCTCTCCCTGTCGCTTTCTCTCTCCGTCTCCCTCCCTCTCTCCCTCCCTTTATCTCTCCATCTCCCTCCCTCTCTCCAACTCTCTCTCCTTCCGCCGCCCTCCCTCCCTCCCTCTCTCTCCATCACACCCTCTCCTCCTAACACTACCTCTCTCTCCCTGTCGCTTTCTCTCTCCGTCTCCCTCCCTCTCTCCCTCCCTTTCTCTCTCCATCTCCCTCCCTCTCTCTGACTCTCTCTCCTTCCACTGCTCTCCCTCTCTCACTCTCTCTCCATCACACGCTCTCCACGTAACCCTACCTCTCCCTCGCTCTCGCTCCCTCTCTCCCCCTCTCCCTCCTTCTCTCCCTCCCTTTATCTCTCCATCCCCCCTCTCTGACTCTCTCTCCTGTCTCCCTCCCCCACTCTCTCTTCATCAGTCTCTCCCCTCCTTACGTCTCTTTTCCTCCATCTCGCTCTCTCTCTCACTCCATTTAATCCATCACTCTCACTCACTCCCCCTCTCTCTCCCTCTCCTTCCCTTTCTCTCTCCCTCCCTCTGTCCCTCTCCCTCAATCACTCTCTCTCCCTCTCTTGCACTGAGGGAGCGCTGCACTGTCGGAGGGACAGTACTGAGGGAGCGCTGCACTGTCGGAGGGGCAGTACTGAGGGAGCGCTGCACTGTCGCCGGGGCAGTACTGAGGGAGCGCTGCACTGTCGGAGGGGCAGTACTGAGGGAGTGCTGCACTGTCGGAGGGGCAGTACTGAGGGAGCGCCGCACTGTCGGAGGGGCAGTACTGAGGGAGCGCTGCACTGTCGGAGGGGCAGTACTGAGGGAGCGCCGCACTGTCGGAGGGGCAGTACTGAGGGAGCGCCGCACTGTCGCCGGGGCAGTACTGAGGGAATGCTGCACTGTCGGAGGGGCAGTACTGAGGGAGCGCTGCACTGTCGGAGGGGCAGTACTGAGGGAGCGCCGCACTGTCGCCGGGGCAGTACTGAGGGAGCGCTGCACTGTCGCCGGGGCAGTACTGAGGGAGCGCTGCACTGTCGGAGGGGCAGTACTGAGGGAGTGCTGCACTGTCGGAGGGGCAGTACTGAGGGAGCGCTGCACTGTCAGAGGGGGCAGTACTGAGGGAGCGCTGCACTGTCGGAGGGGCAGTACTGAGGGAGCGCTGCACTGTCAGAGGGGCAGTACTGAGGGAGCGCTGCACTGTCGGAGGGGCAGTACTGGGGGAGCGCTGCACTGTCGGAGGGGCAGTACTGAGGAAGCGCCGCACTGTCGGAGGGGCAGTACTGAGGGAGCGCCGCACTGTCAGAGGGGCAGTACTGAGGGACCGCTGCACTGTCGGAGGGGCATTACTGAGGGAGTGCTGCACTGTCGGAGGGGCAGTACTGAGGGAGTGCTGCACTGTCGGAGGGGCAGTACTGAGGGAGCGCCGCACTGTCGGAGGGACAGTACTGAGGGAGTGCCGCACTGTCGGAGGGTCAGTACTGAGGGAGCGCAGCACTGTCGAATGTCCTCCTTCTGTGCCACACAAGTCCATGATTCAACGCCGTCGGTGGGATCTTGCTGTGCACGAAATGACTGCCGCGTTTGCTACGTTACAATAGCGACCACACTTCAGAATAATAAAGTACTTTGTTGGGCTGTCCCGAGGTGACGGAAGGCGCGGTTTAGAAAGGGCAGCGGGGGGTGATTGGAGTTTAACCGTACCTCGGGGAAGATTCCCTGGGCAAAGGCAATCTGCAGGCTGGTTTTCCCGCAGCCTCCGTCACCGACCACCACCACCTTCAGACCCTGGCCGGAGCAGCCGTCCGCCATGGCGCCGCACGAGCCTCCAGGCGCACGCGTGTGTGAGCGCTCGATCGCTCGCCATCCCCCCTCTGAGCGAGAGTCTCTCTCTCTGGCTTGGCCGAGCTCCTGGCTCTCGGAGACCTGCGATGGAGGGAGCGTTGGGGGAGGAGAGAGAGGCGGAGAGGAGGAGGAGGAATGAGAGAAGTCTGAGCCTTTCCCGCCCTGGCGCCGCCACGCCAACGCACTGCGGTCAACTGCCAGCCCTTGGACCTTGAGCTCAAGGCGTCCTCCTGATGCCGGCACGGTTATTGGGGGACTCGATGCGAGCTGCGGGCCTCCTTCTCCGTGTGTGTGAAGCTCTCCTCCCCCGGCTGGCTGTTATGTGAGAGGTGAGGGAGGGGCGGGGCGGATTCAGGCACCGCCCCGCTCAAATCTTCTCACGCCAGGTGACGTCAACCTTCCTTAACTTTTAACCCTACGCCGGTCAATTCCACAAGGTACGGTGAAAGAATGACAGGACGCCCACATCCCAGGAACAAATAAAAAAAACCACAAACACGTCCACACTCACACAACCAAAGGAGGCCACAGCGAAAAATCGCATAGACCTCCTCAGAAGGTGAACACGGGACACAACCAACAGGGTACCCTACGTCGTCCAGTACTTCCCCGAAGCGGAGAAACTACGCCATGTTCTTCGCAGCCTTCAACATGTCATCGATGACGACGAACACCTCGCTAAGGCCATCCCCACGCCTCCACTACTCGCCTTCAAACAGCCGCCTAACCTGAAACAGACCATCGTTCGCAGCAAATTACCCAGCTTTCAGGAGAACAGCGACCACGACACCACACAACCCTGCCACGGCAACCTCTGCAAGACATGCCAGATCATCAACACAGATACCATCATCACACGTGAGGACACCACCCACCAGGTACATGGTACATACTCATGTGACTCGGCCAACGTTGTCTACCTCATACGTTGCAGGAAAGGATGCCCCGGAGCATGGTACATCGGCGAGACCATGCAGACACTGAGACAACGTATGAACGGACACCGCGCAACAATCGCCAGGCAGGAGTGTTACCTCCCAGTCGGGGAACACTTCAGCAGTCAAGGACATTCAGCCTCGGATCTTCGGGTAAGCGTTCTCCAAGGCGGCCTTCGAGACACACGACAACGCAAAATCATCGAGCAGAAACTGATAGCCAAATTCCGCACCCATGAGGACGGCCTCAACCGGGATATCGGGTTCATGTCACGCTACATGTAACCCCACTTGACGTAGAGTCGTCCAGACTCGAGTCGTCGTTGGCTTGTTCACAGATGTGATTTCCAGTAAAAAAAAGTAAAAATTTTAGGGGTAGAAATTAGGTCGCGCCCCATTTGGGGCGCAAATATCGTCCGGACGCAAATATTAGCGCCTGGCGCTAATTATCGGCACTGACAGGAAACTTCACTTTTACCGCCCCGGGAGGTGAGTGGAGCGCTAAAGCAGGCGCTGCACACCTCTCAAGGCGCAAAGGCCGAGCAGTGAGGCGCTAACTCGGAGCGCTGGCGAAGCTCATGTAATGTCAGTCAGCAATGGAACACAGACACAATGGCACGGGCCAGTTCTTAAAGGGGATGGTTAATCTTGCTTTCCATCCACATCCTGTTCATTGCTGCCTTGAATCTCGGCCTGGAGAGACTTGCACATCAAATGTGCTGGAAAGAACAATGGAGATTACCAGGCCAAGAGCTCAGAGTGCAGCTCCCACAGTCTCTGCTAAATCGATACAAGGAATGGCAAATCAAAATGAACCTGCAAAGTGCTGCTCAGTACCCAAAACTCCTTCACACAACGTTGAATCTCTCCAGAAGTCTCTCCCTCTCTCTCTCAGAATGCGTAGTTCAAAAATGCCACCAACAATAAAAGACAGGAAGAGGCCCCCTTTAAATAGCGCCCCCCCAGCCCCACAGCGATTGATAGCGTTCCAGTCTTCTGGTCGTTGGAAGCGCCAGGCGGTAAGGCAGGGGGCGCCACTCAATTTCCGCTCCGGGGCGCCACAAGGGCGTTGCACCATGGAATGACGTCACAATCTGCGCGCGCAGGTGGTCGCAGCGGTAAGTTTTAGCGCCGCCGCACAATCTCAAGTTAAGTTCTCGAGCGGCGCAAACATCGCTGCGCCCGGGCGTTAGCGGCTTTGCGCCCCATTAGCGCCCTCTTAAGGCGCTAACGGGAGGCGCAACCAAGTGAATTTTTACCCCTTAATGTTTATGGTTTTCCATACAGACTGCAGCATTTGACACATTAGACCCCCTGTGACCCCACTTCATTGTCTTAGCTGTATCTTGCTATGTCTTTGATATAATGTCTTCCTGATCTGATTGTTTCTCTGCCGAGGTGTGACGAAAAGCAGTCAGAAAGATTAACTGTAGTCGTCTGACATTGTACGCTACACAGGCATTGTTCTCTATCTATATATGCTGTGCCGATTCGTATTCCTTCACTTCACCTGACGAAGGAGCAGCAGCTCCGAAAGCTTGTGATTTCAAATAAAACTGTTGGGGGTAAAAATTCAGTTGGTTGCGCCTCCCGTTAGCGCCTTAAGAGGGCGCTAATGGGGCGCAAAGCCGCTAGCGCCCGGGCGCAGCGATGTTTGCGCCGCTCGGGAACTTAACTAGACATTGTGCGGTGGCGCTAAACCTTACCGCCGCGACCACCTGCGCGCGCAGATTGTGACGTCATTCCATGGTGCAACGCCCTTGTGGCGCCCCGGAGCAGAAATTGAGTGGCGCCCCCTGCCTTACCGCCTGGTGCATCCAACGACCGGAAGACTGGAATGCTATCAATCGCTGTGGGGCTGGGGGGGGCGCTATTTAAAGGGGACCTCTTCCTGTCTTTTTCTGTGGTTGACATTTTTGCACCACTTGTTCTGAGAGAGAGAGAGAGATTCGGAGAGAGAGAAAGAGAGACTTCTGCATTGAGTCAACGCTTTGTGAGGTAGTTTTGCCTACTGATCCTAACTTCGCTGCTACTTTGGTTGCTGTCCTTCATAACTTTGCTTGCAAAGAGACTATGGGGCTGCACTGATTGGGGGCGTTGTCCTGCTCCAGCTGAATCGGAGGACACAGAGACGCAGAGAGAGAGTGGCAATGATGGCCAGACGGAGGAGGGCCAACAGGCGTATGTACAGGAGAGCTTACCCTCCCAGGGTATATCGTGAACAGCTCTCCTACATTCATATGTCTGAGGAGCTGTGTTTGCGAAGGCTGCGATTCAGCAAGGAGGTGGTCACTGAGCTCTGCCACCTGCTGCAGCCAGATCTGCAGCCTCAACTGAGATCCAGGACGTCTCTGTCGGTGGCAGTGAAGGTCACAGTGGCTCTCAACTTCTATGCTACTGGCTCATTTCAAGCTGCTGCTGGGGACCTCGCCAATATCTCCCAGTTCGCGGTGCATTGCTGCATCCGGCAGGTCACACAAATGCCCTCTTTAAAAGGAGACGAGAGTTCATCTCTTTCCCCATGACCCCAGACAAGCAGCGTGACCGCGCTCTGGGCTTTGCGAGGATAGCGGGCTTCCCCATGGTGCAGGGCGCCATTGACTGCACGCATGTGGCTTTGCGTGCTCCACATGAGAATGCCGAGGAATTCCGGAACAGAAAGGGGTTCCATTCCTTGAATGTTCAGTTGGTCTGTGACCACAGACAGCTGATACTCGCTGTCAATGCCCACTATCCTGGCAGCTGCCACGATGCTTTCATCCTGCGCCAGACTACTGTGGCAGAACTTTTCGAGGCACCGCATCAGCCAGTTGGTTGGCTTCTCGGGGACAAGGGGTATCCATTGAGCACCTGGCTGATGACACCGCTCCGTACGCCCAACACCCCTGCTGAGCTGCGGTACAACGAGAGCCATCAAGCTACCAGGAACATCATTGAGCGCACAATCGGCGTGCTGAAGCAACGGTTCCGCTGTCTCGACCATTCTGGAGGAGCCCTGCAGTACTCGCCTGAGCGAGTATCCAACTTCGTAGTTGTGTGCTGCATGTTGCATAACATGGCAATCATCAGGACCCAGCCAATGCCACCAGGCCTTGGAGCACCACCAGAGGAGGAGGAGGAAGAGGAGGAAGAGGACGAGGAGGATGATCATCAGCAGCACCAAGGCGGGAGGGCGGCCCACAATGGTGAAACTGCAAGGGCCGTCCGTCAACGGCTGATAGCAAGCCGCTTCTAGGGCCCCTGCTGTGGAAATGGCTTCTGCCATTGCTAACAACATCAATGAACCCAGCACGCAACCCCTAAGCCGGCCAAGGCACCAATGATTCCAAACACCAAACATGTATATTTTGAATACAAAAACTTATTTATTTTACAAACTCTGTGTGTGTCATTTCCTCATAACAAACTCATAGAAATAAACACAAAAAAACAGTCATTAACATAACTGGTTCTCACAACCTGGAGATAATGTCCAAAACACTAAACAAAAGTTGGACCACGAACCTCGGCCTTTAATAAAAAAATGACCAGCATTTTGTCACACCTCCTACTTTTTGCCCTTCGAGGGTGATCTCCTTCCCTTGCGCACTTCCCCCCTTCTAACCCTACTGCTCCTCCGTAATGGGACCTCAGTGGCTGCAGCAAGGCTGGTGGAAGGCTGCTGCTTGTCAGACCCTGACACTGCAGATGCCCCTGAAGGACGGCCTCGACCAGTTCTGGGCCTGGAGGGCCCGGCTGCAGACTGCACCAACTCTGCATGGGCGGCAGCAGTCTGTCCTACAGGCGGTGGCAAGTGCAGTGGAGAAGTGACAGTGTTGGCAGCAGGAATGCTGTCATCGTGAGAGAGGACAGCAACTCCCTGCTCGCCCGACACACTGGCACTCCCACGGGGCAGCACTTCAGCATCCGGAGCAATCTGCCGGAGAACAGATTGCTGGCCTGCTGCGGCGCGGTGAGAGCCCCGGGGACATGTGAATGAACCATCGAGGTTGGCAGCACTCAGTGCTCGCGTGGCCTCAATCTGAGTCTGCATGAGAGCAGTCAGAGATGGGATCATGGCAGTCAGTGACTGAATTGCAGCACTAAGCGTTAGTGTGGCATCCGCCTGTGCTACAGCGAAGTGCTCCACACTCCTTGCCAGTGACTCAATGCATTCGGGCACCCTTCCCACTGCACCCATGAGCTCAGTGTACATGCCCACCGCCTGGGTGTTCATTTCTGCGATCAGCCGCTCCTCCTCTGCGTCCATTGCAGTTGGAGTCGCTGGCATACTCTCCCTCTGGGGAGAAGGCCCCCGTTCTTCCCTACCCCCATGGCGTTGCTGCAGCCCGCTGGGTCCTGGAGCTTCACCCTCATCAGACCCTTCCCCCCTGCTCCCCTCCAGGGAAGGCGTGTTCCCAGTGTGGGCATGGGCTTCCTCGGGAGAGGGTGGCACTGATGCTCCGGCTTCCTCTTCCTCCTCGGCTGCAGCTTCACTCCCACTGGCAGCTTCAGGGCCCGTCTCCTCAGCTGGTGAATCACCATCTGAAAGCAGGGAGGTACAAGAGTGGCTTTAGCGTGAGGACAGGGTGGCAGTAAGGGAGGAATAAGTGCAGCGAGTTAGCAAGTTGGATTGAAAGTGTCAAAGGCTGGTGTTGTGAGGGACAAGTGGAAGGACAGAGGACAAAAAGGTGATGACCTTACCATTGCTGTCCAGAACGGGGTCGGCGTCTCCAGTGGTGACGGGACCGATCACCCAGCTTGCCACAATCCTGTGGACGCGCTCCTCAAGATCGCTGAGGGGTTGCAGCTGAGGCCGCCCTCCACCTGTCCGTTGCTGCTGTCTCCTATTATGCGCCAGCTTGGCCTGCAAGAAAAAGGACAGCATCTGAGTAAATATACAGCCATGGTCTTGCCTGATGTGCCTCCCATAGGTGAATAGCCCTTACTGTATACAGCCATGGTCTTGCCTGATGTGCCTCCCATAGGTGAATAGCCCTTACTGTATGCAAAGTGTGGAATGTGTGTGTGTGTTTGATGAAAGGGCCATAGGTGTTGGATGAGTGTTGTGCATTGGGGTTTTAAGACCCTCTGGCCATAGAGTGAGGTTGAGATGGAGGGATGGAGAGGTATTGAGAAAAAGCCACTCACCCTGACGACCCGAGTGAGGTCATTGAACTTTTTGCGGCATTGAACATGGGTCCTGGGCACCATGCTCCTGGAGGAGACGCTCTGAGCCACCTCCCTCCACACTCTTCTGTACTCACGTGGCAAAGGCCTCCTGCCACTCTCAGGGAAGAGTATACATCTTCTGCGCTCCACCGCGCCAACCAGAGCATCCAAGGCCCGCTCGGTGAAGCGCTGAGCTCGTTCTCTCACCCTCTCCATCCTTGGCAGCAAAATGGATTCACAGGTCTCTCCAGGCCGAGATTCAAGGCTGCAATGAGCAGGGTGTGGCTGGGGAGCAAGTTGGCCCCCCCCGCTTTAAGAAGTGGCCGGCGCCAGTGTGTCTGTGTTCCCTCGCTAACTGGCAGCAGCTGCGCTGCGCTCGCGCGCTGAGTTAGCGCCTCACTGCTCGGCCTTTGCGCCTTAAGACAGGTGTGCAGCGCCTGATTTAGCGCTCCACTCACCTCCCGGGGCGGTAAAAGTGAAGTTTCCAGTCAGTGGCGATAATTAGCGCCAGGCGCTAATATTTGCGTCCAGACGATATTTGCGCCCCAAGCGGGGCGCGACCTAATTTTTCCCCCTTGGACTATAACCTGGTGTTGTGCGACTTCTCACTTTTGACAACCAAAAGTGTTCAGGCTCACACACTCTTTTTTTTTAATTCGTTCATGGGATGTGGGCGTCGCTGGGCAAGGCCAGCATTTATTGCCCATCCCTAATTGCCCTTGAGAAGGTGGTGGTGAGCCGCCTTCTTGAACCGCTGCAGTCCGTGTGGTGAAGGTACTCCCACAGTGCTGTTGGGCAGAGAGTGCAACACTGACCTAATTCTTGAAGACCACGTGAATCATCTCACGGTGTCGTGTGATTCTGCGGCTTCTGCCCTCAGTCTCTGGGCGCTGCCTAGCTCCTGAAACACTGGCCCAGAAATTCGGCCCTTGCCGGGTGAGTACGCACTGTGTACTCACCCGTAAGGCCTCCTGAAGTGCCGGTTTCCTGCATGCACTGTGCATGCGCGGGAAACCGGAACTTCCGGTCTGGTGAAGGGGGCGGTTCAGAGGTGAACCGCGTGCGCGGTAGAGGCTGCGCGCACGCAGCGAACTTAGGGTTTTTTTCAGGTTTCTCCGGGAGGGTAAGTATTGAAGAACCTGCGCTTTTAAAAAGGAGGCGCAGGACCCGTTTTCAACAAGGTAAGTAGTTAATTAATTACAATTAAAAAAAAATTTCAACAGGTTTATCTTTTTTAGATACTTTAAAGAAAGGTAAGTTTATTTTTAGCACTGTTAAAAAGTTTTTTAATTTTTTCAAAAATGTTAATTTTTGTTTCAAGTAGTTAATTTATTTAACTTATAGTTATTTTATAAATGTGATGGTTTTTTTTAATGTATTTTAAGTTTAGCTGTTCTTTTGGGGCCGATTTCAATTCACAGATTCCACAGGTCTTCCTGTCAAATCTATGAATGAAAGATGGTCTGCAGCCATTGGCTCTCCATGGCCCACGTGATCCCAGGGGACGCATCACACTAACTGCGCCCCTGGGACACGTACGCACTGCGCGCCGGCAGCTGGAGCAGGCCCAGGAGCTGAAGTTCCCGTGGGCCCAAAACACAACGGCAGGCGCGGTAGGTAAGTGCGCGCGCGATCCTTACCCCCGCGGGAAGCCAGGGAGCCAAATTTCTGGGCCACTGTTTACAAAGCTTGGTTTGCCTAAAGGTGTGCAGGTGTTCCACAAAGGCCCCGTAAAGGCCATGGATGATAGCCTTGGGGATGTGCGAAGGTGCAGAGAATGTACACGCAAGCTCCACCCTGACCTAGTCCTCTAACTCTCTTAATCTGGTCTATGTCCCTTTGCAGCCTCTTTACATCCTCCTCACTGCTTACTCTCTCTCCCACCTAGCTTTGTATCGTCAGCAAACTTGGACACATTACACTCGATCCCCTCATCTAAGTCATTAATATAGATTGTAAATAGCTGAGGCCCCAGCACTGATCCTTGCGGTACCCCACTAGTTACAGCCTGCCAACCCGAAAGTGACCCATTTATTTGTCACTCTGTCTTCTGTCCGTTAACCAATCCTCAATCCATGCTAATATATTACCCCCAATCCCATGAGCCCTAATTTTGTGTAATAACCTCTGGTGTGGCACCTTATCGAATACTTTCTGAAAATCCAAATACATTACATCCACTGGTTCCCCCTGATCTACCCTGCGAGTTACAACCACAAAAATCAGATTTGTCAAACATGATATACAAGGTGTTCCCCAGGGGTCGGCTCTAGGACCACTGCATTTCTTGATATATATTAATGACTTGGACTTGGGTGTACAGAGCACAATTTCAAAATTTGCAGACGATTCAAAACTTGGAAGTATAGTGAACAGTGAGGAGCATATTGATAGACTTCAAGAGGACATAGACAGGCTGGTGGAATGGGCGGACATGTGGCAGATGAAATTTAACGCAGAAAAGTGCGAAGTGATACATTTTGGTAGAAAGAATGATGAGAGGCAATGTAAACTAAAGGGTACAATTCTAAAGGGGGTGCATAAACAGAGAGACCTGGGGGTATATGTGCACAAATCATTGAAGGTGGTAGGGCAGGTTGAGAAAGCGGTTAAAAAAGCATACGGGATCCTTCGCTCCATAAATAGAGTGAGAAGTCGCACAACACCAGGTTATAGTCCAACAGCTTTATTTGAAATCACAAGCTTTCGGAGCGGCTGCTCCTTCGTCAGGTGAAGTGAAGAGATGCATATAGGCACAACATATATAGTCAGAGAGAACACTGCCAGATGATTACAGTTAATCTTTCCAACTGCCCTTTATCACACCTCGGCAGAGAGATAATCACGGCAATCAAAGGTATGGATGGTGTCCAAACAAGTCAGTCAGGAAAACATTACATCAAAGACAATGAGGTGGGGTCACAAGGGGTCAATGTGGCAGATGCTGGGGTCTGTATGGAAAACAACAAACTTTTTTTGCTGGAAATCACAGCAGGTCCGGCCGCATCTGTGCAGAGAGAACAAGCCAACGACGACTCAAGTCTGGATGACTCGACGTCAGGTGGGGTTACATGTAACGTGACATGAACCCAAGATCCCAGTTGAGGCCGTCCTCATGGGTGCGGAACTTGGTTATCAGTTTCTGCTCGATGATTTTGCGTTGTCGTGTGTCTCGAAGGCCGCCTTGGAGAACGCTTACCCGAAGATCGGAGGCTGAATGTCCTTGACTGCTGAAGTGTTCCCCGACTGGGAGGGAACACTCCTGCCTGGCGATTGTTGCGCGGTGTCCATTCATACGTTGTCGCAGTGTCTGCATGGTCTCGCCGATGTACCATGCTCCGGGGCATCCTTTCCTGCAACATATGAGGTAGACAACGTTGGCCGAGTCACATGAGTATGTACCATGTACCTGGTGGGTAGTGTCCTCACGTGTGATGATGGTATCTGTGTTGATGTCTTGCAGAGGTTGCCGTGGCAGTGTTGTGTGGCGTCGTGGTTGCTGTTCTCCTGAAAGCTGGGTAATTTGCTGCGAACTATGGTACTTTTGAGGTTAGGCGGCTGTTTGAAGGCGAGTAGTGGAGGCGTGGGGATGGCCTTAGCGAGGTGTTCGTCGTCATCGATGACATGTTGAAGGCTGCGAAGAACATGGCGTAGTTTCTCCGCTCCGGGGAAGTACTGGACGACGTAGGGTACTCTGTTGGTTGTGTCCCGTGTTCGTCTTCTGAGGAGGTCTATGCGATTTTTCGCTGTGGCCCGTCGGATATATAGAGGCATAGAGTACAAAAGCAAGGAAGTTATGATGAACCTGTATAAAACACTGGTTCGGCCACAACTGGAGTATTGTGTCCAATTCTGGGCCCCGCACTTTAGGAAGGATGTGAAGGCCTTAGAGAGGGTGCAGAAAAGATTTAGGAGAATGGTTCCAGGGATGAGGGACTTCAGTTACGTGGAGAGACTGGAGAAGCTGGGATTGTTCTCCTTGGAGCAGAGGAGGTTGAGAGGAGATTTGATAGAGGTGTTCAAAATCATGAGGGCTCTAGACAGAGTAGATAGAGAGAGAAACTGTTCCCATTGGCGGAAGGGTCGAGAACCAGAGGACACAGATTTAAGGTGATTGGCAGAAGAACCAAAGGCGACATGAGGAAAAACTTTTTTACGCAGCGAGTGTTTATGATCTGGAATTCACTGCCTGAAAGGGTGGTGGAGGCAGACTCAATCATGGGCCTATCAAAAGGGAATTGGATAAGTACCTGAAGGAAAATTTTTTGCAGGGCTACGGGGAAACGGTGGGGGAGTGGGACTAGCTGAAGCGCTCTTAAGAACATAAGAACATAAGAATTAGGAGCAGGAGTCGGCCATACGGCCCCTCGAGCCTGCTCCGCCATTCAATACGATCATGTCTGATCATCGACCTCAACTCCACTTTCCCGCCCGATCACCATATCCCTTGATTCCCCTAGAGTCCAAAAATCTATCGATCTCAGCCTTGAATATACTCAAAGACTCAGCATTCACAGCCCTCTGGGGCAGAGAATTCCAAGGATTCACAACCCTCTGGGTGAAGAAATTCCTCCTCATTTCAGTCTTAAATGACCGACCCCTTACCCTGAGATATGTCCCCTAGTTCTAGACACTCCAGCCAGGGGAAACAACCTCTCAGCATCTACCCTGTCAATCCCCTTCAGAATCTTGTATATTTCAATGAGATCACCTCTCATTCTTCTAAACTCCAGAGAGTATCGGCCCATTCTACACAATCTCTCATCATCGGACAGCCCTCTCATCCCAGGAATCAATCTAGTGAACCTTCGTTGCACCGCCTCCAAGGCAAGTATATCCTTCCTGAGATAAGGTGACCAAAACTGTGCACAGTACTCCAGGTGTGGTCTCACCAAGACCCTGTATAATTGTAGCAAGACTTCCTTACTCTTATACTCCAACCCCCTTGCAATAAAGGCCGACATGCCATTTACCTTCCTTATTGCTTGCTGTACCTGTATGCTAGCTTTCTGTGTTTCTTGCGCGAGGACATCCAAATCTCTCTGAACACCAACATTTAAAAGTTTCTCACCACTTAAAAAATATCCTGTTTTTCTATTCTTCCTACCAAAGTGAATAACCTCACATTTCCCTACATTATACTCCATCTGCCACCTTACTGCCCACTCACTTAGTCTATCTATATCCCTTTGCAGACTCTTTGTGTTCTCCTCACATATTACTGTCCCACCTAGCTTTGTATTGTCAGCAAACTTGGATACATTACATTCGGTCATTAATATAGATTGTGAATAGCTGAGGCTCCAGCACTGATCCTTACGGCACCCCACTAGTTACAGCCTGCCAACCTGAAAAAGATCCGTTTATCCCTACTCTCTGTTTTCTGTCCGTTAACCAATCCTCTATCCATGCTCCTATATTACCCCCAACCCCATGAGCCCTTATTTTGTGTAATAACCTTTTATGCGGCACCTTATCGAATGCCTTTTGGAAATCCAAATATACTACTTCTACTGGTTCCCCTTTATCTACCCTGCTAGTGACATCCTCAAAAATCGTGAATAAATTTGTCATACAACCATGTTGACTCTGCCTAATGATGTTATGATTTTCTAAGTGCCCTGATACCACTTCCTTAATAATGGATTCCAGCATTTTCCCAATGACTGATGTCAGGCTAACTGGCCTGTAGTTCCCTTTTTTTCTCTCTCCCTCCTTTCTTGAATAGCGGTGTTACATTTGCAACCTTCCAATCTGCTGGGACCGTTCTAGAATCTAGGGAATTTTGGAAGATCAAAACCAATGCATCCACTATCTCTTCAGCCACCTCTTTTAGAACCCAAGGATGTAGGCCGTCAGGTCCAGGGGATTTGTCATCTTTTAGTCCCATTAGTTTCTCTAGTACTTTTTCTCTACTTATATTAATTACGTTAAGTTCCTCACCCTCATTAGACCCTTGGTTCCCCACCATTTTTGGATTGCTTTTTGTGTCTTCTACTGTGAAGACAGATACAAAATATTTGTTTAACGTTTCTGCCATTTCCTTATTCTCCATAATAATTTCTCCTGTCTCAGCCTCTAAGGGACCAACGTTTACTTTTGCTACTCTCTTCCTCTTTACATACTTGTAGAAGCTCTTACAATCTGCTTTTATATTTCTTGCTCATTTTCTCTCATAGTCTATTTGTTCCCTTTTTATCAATTTTTTGGTCATCCTTTGCTGGTTTCCAAAACTCTCCCAATCCTCAGGCTTACTATTCTTTGCAACATTATAAGCTTCTTCTTTCAATCTAATGCTATCCTTAACTTCTTTAGTTAGCCACGGTTGGATCACTTTTCCCATGGAGTTTTTGTTTCTCAATGGAATGTATGTTGTTGAGAATTATGAAATATTTCTTTAAATGCTAGCCACTGCTTATCTACCGCCATACCTTTTAATCTATTTTTCCAATCTACCTTAGCCAACTCGCCCCTCATACCTATGTCATTGGCTTTATTTAATTTTAAGACTCTAGTTTCGGACTCAGGCCAGTCACTTTCAAACTTAATGTGAAATTCTATCATATTATGATCACTCTGCCCCAGAGGATCCTTTACTATGAGATTGCTAATTAACTCTGTCTCATTTCACAATACAAGTTCTAAAATAGCCTGTTCCCTGGTTGGTTCCATGACGTATTGTTCTAGGAAACTGTCCTGAATGAACTCATCCTCCAGACTACCTTTGCCAATTTGATTTGTCCAGTCTATATGAAGATTAACATCCCCACAATTGTTGCATTACCTTTGTTACAAGCTCCTATTATTTCTTGATGTGGAGATGCCGGTGTTGGACTGGGGTGGACAAATGTGAGAAGTCGCACAACACCAGGTTATAGTCCAACAGCTTTATTGTAAATCAGAAGCTGCTCCTTCGTCAGCTGAAGTGAAGAGATGTATATAGGCACAGCATATATAGTCAGAGAACACTGCCAGATGATTACAGTTAATCTTTCTAACTGCCCTTTATCACACCTTGGCTGCGAACGATGGTCTGTTTGAGGTTAGGTGGCTGTTTGAAGGCGAGTAGTGGAGGCGTGGGGATGGCCTTAGCGAGGTGTTTGTCGTCATCGATGACATGTTGAAGGCTGCGAAGAACATGGCGTAGTTTCTCCGCACCGGGGAAGTACTGGACGACGTAGGGTACTCTGTTGGTTACTACTATATACTACTCCCACCAGTGTTTTCTGCCCCTTGTTATTCCTTATCTCCACCCATACTGATTCTAATTCCTGATCTTCCGAGTTGAGATCCTTTCTCTCTACTGTCCTTATGTCATCCTTTATTATCAGGGCTACTCCCGCTCCTTTTCCATTCTGCCTGTCTTTTTGAAACGTCAAGTACCCTGGAACACTTAGTTCCCAACCTTGGTCACCTTGCAACCACGTCTCTGTAATGGCTATTAGATCAAACCCATTTATCTCTACTTGTGCCACTATTTCGTCTATCTTGTTATGAATGCTTCGTGCATTCAGATAAAGAGCCTTTAATTTAAATATTTTACCATTATTCCCTGCTTTGACCTTATTCTCTGCTGCACTGCTATTGTTAAACTCTCTGTCCCTTCCTGTCACACTCTGCTTATTTTTACCCAAATCGCTACACTGCTCTATTGCCTTGACCTTTCTCTTTAGATTTCTAAATTTCCCCTCCCCTGACCCCCCCCCCCCCACCTCTTTTTTAGTTTAAAGCCCTGTCTACTGTAAGGGATTCCTGACCCTGCGTGTCTCGCAGCCTGTGAGATTCACGCGGCTCTGTGCAGCCTGTATGTCAGTGCGGGTCTAGGCCTTGTTGCCTGTTCTGGTCTCCAGCCAGTCTGGGAACACTAGACACACCTGTGAGTGGTTCGAATCACTCTCCCTTACGGTTCTAGACACTGGACTTAGATGCGAGAGCAGTAATGGAGATAAAACTCATGTAGACTTGGTTTGAATGGTACGAAATGGAAAATCTTTATTGCATGATACTTAAGATTATGAAATACATGTCATAAGCACAGATTAATGACAGTACAATCTTACAAACAGTTATATAGTCGATCTTAGGGAAACGAGGAACGAACGGCACAAAATAAATAGGGGCACACATTACAAATATCCTTAATCCTTAAACCCTCCCCTATCAATATCTATCCTAAACTAGATTCGTAGGATCTCGAGACTCATGCTCACCACTCGTGATAACTCGGAGAAATTCCGAATAGCTGATCGGATGTTTTTCACCGCAGCACCCACGTGTCGGTCAGGAGATCTCCTGGTCCCACTTGTTTACTTGCTTCTGCTGCTCCGGCTAGCAGGCTGGACCGTCTGCTGTGATGAAGACCTGTGTTGGTGGCTTTCACATTCCAGTTACTTTGGGCACAGTCCAGTTATCGTCGATGCAATATGTTTCGTTATAAGTTCGAAGAAGTCTTCCTGGCGAGGAAAACTTGGCTAATCGACCTACAGGCGCGGTCGGGATTTACTGACCGTGGCGATGGATATGGTCTTCCTCTCTTCTCATCTCATCTCATCTCATCTCATCTCATCTCGGGCCTTTGGTTCCGCTGCCAGTTACCAACATAGGTCTTCGTTACGCGACACGAGGTAGATCCGAACGGATCAGAAAGTTCAACAGTCTTTTCAGAAGAGGCAACAGGCAAGCAGAAGCCCAACTACGAGTACACAGGAGCAGCCACGAGGTTACGAATCGACCGGATAAAAGCACAGGAGCAAGAGAGAGAATGGACGGTTTGGAGCCTGCAATTATAGTGCAAAATCTTCCGTTTCCCGCCCAACTATAATGTCCATTCTTTTGTTTAGCATTTGGCGCCCAAATGTCTTGTATGGGTGATCTCCGTTCTTAATGGGTTTCGGGGTTACTCGTAAATGTCTGAGTACCTGTTAATATTTCTCCCATTGTTAAATCGGTCGGTGTTCTCCCTGGAGGGGTTTGGGGCTTCCAAGTGTCCTGCTAACGGCTCTCTCATCGTAGAGTCGTTGGGATTTTACATATTAATGTCTTTTGGATGGGCCCTTGATCACTCGGTACAATGGCTTTCCTTTGTACCTGGGAGACCGATTTCAGTATCTATGTTTATACTGCAAACCCATAATGTCTCGTGTATTATCTTCACTGTGCTGAATCTTAATCGATCTTGCACAAATGTTTATTGGAACGCCATCTTGTCTGCCTGTTGAAAAGTCTAGAATGTTCTGTCACGAGGTGCGGCGGCCATTTTACAGGCTGCTTGTGTCCACTTTAAACTTGCCAGCATTCTACTGAAATAAAAGCTGTTTGAACGAAACTCTGTGTTTTCTCCTTATTAATAAAATCGCGATATATTGCGAATTCTACAGTCCCTCCTGTTGATGCGAATAACTCCGCTTATCGTATCAAAAATCATAGTGGTGAGCAATATTATCTCGATTTCTCTCCGAATCCAGTAAATTAATCCCATAATTTTAACTTAGCTAGGGTCTCTGTGTCGTCCTCATTTCACAAGAAGATTACATTTTATATCACCGTAGGCATTATTTGCCCTTAAACTTACACCACTTGTTTTCCTTCCCGGCGTAACCAGGCCGATACCTCTCGTATCACCTGTATATTCGTCTTTTATTCAGGGAAAGGAGAAACAGAACCCAAAACCAAACAATCATTTTTAACTGTAACACTATCACCAAAATAATCAACACCAACTCTTAAAACATGTCGAGTTCCCAACGTATTTACAATCTCTGAAAATCATGATCGAGTACAAACTTCCGCGGCGCACGTGGCGAGCGGGAGTGACGCCATTTTCCGATTACACGGTGCTTTCATCGTGCACGCGCACGTAACGTTCTCGCCACTCTCCCGTGTTTTCATGCTTGGTGAGGCGTTTGTCTCTTTTACAATGTACGACCAATAGGTACACTACAATAAACACTTGGCATACGACTAAAATGTGGGAGGCTATTCTGATCCATGAAGGTACTTCAATATTGGTGAACAGATTCCACCACGGTGGAACTACTATATCCAGAATGTCTGTTCCTATTTCGACAGTTTTCTGCTCTAATGTATAAAAATGTTTCTGTGATACCGCGACGGCTTTCAAAAGCTTGGTGAGGTGTTCAGGGAGAGGGGGAATGAGGTATCCAAAATGCGCGACGAATTGCTGCAAGTCGGTGAAATTCTCTTTTACTGTGAGATGAACAGTGGATGGTTCAGGGATTGGGATAATTCGCTGTTGTGCTACTTGAACTTCCGCCCTGGGTTTAAAACAGAAACTGCTGTCACTCACCGGACACCGGCTACGGTTTCCATGCTGGTAGTGTTGCGCTGCAGTGGTAACACAATATGTTCCACCCCCGATGTATGCTACCTGCGGAGGCACATGATCTTGTGCCATTGCCTCCATGGTGCAATTCATGGACTTGGCGCCAGCCGTTCTGAACCCGCACTGTGGTGTTAAAAAGGCATTCAAGTGCTGGGGGCACAGTATTATGTGTGCTCCCCTGCCACGACAACCAGAGAGATCTGTACCTGTCATCGTTTGCTCCCAGCGGATGACGTAAGGTGGAACCGCTGCATAACGAATGTGGGCTCCCCCCTGAATGACACCGATGTTCTCTACCCGATATACCGGGGCGGGCTTTGCTGTGTCGCCCAACACCGGCCTACGTAAAACTATACCCATAATGGTATGGTTTGATCGTCCGCAGTCCACGGGGACTGGGTATGCTTCTGAAGCTAGCCTGAGCTGGCACGGGCTTAATGCGTTCTGAAAAGGGTGGAGCGCCCGTAGATGTTTGTTACTTATCCAGGACGGAACCAAACCTTGTTTTAAATCCTCCAAATTACTGCGGCCCTCGCCCAGTAACCACGCCCCGTAAAGCACGCACACCTCGTTCTGCGCAGCTTGATCGGATGCATTCCGATCTTCCCTAATCAGGGCATTTACCGTCTTTGCATGTTTCTCCAACTCTGCTATAATTTCCTTTAAATGGAGGGTCATGGCTTGGTCCTCGTGTAGACCCGACCCTACCACTTTATTCTCATCTGTTAGAATGTCCTTTAATTGTGTCTTTAAACCATTAATCTGGGTCTGCAGCTCCACACTGTCTAGAGCGTTGACCACAGATGTACCTGTGTTAAAAGCAGTGAACGCATCGTTCACCAAAACCCCTTCTTTGCCTCCCTACTTGATCCAAAACTTCCTGTGGCGCGGTGTACAAACTTGTTTTATCAATTTCCGCGAAATCGAATTCGTAAAATTGTCTGAACATCTTGGTCAACAGGACCTGGTACAACTGTTCCGTCTTTTTGGGGCACCACTCTGGTAACCGTACCTCAGTGAGATTTAAAATCACCGAGGCCACCGCGTAATGTACCCCCTGAAATAGTATCTGGTCTGTGGGGACCAGTACCAAACCATTCCCGGGTCCCTTACTAGCTTTAGGGCACCCTTCTTCCTCAGCTAGAACCACCGGAATCGTGGGCGGGGCTTTGCGTGGGCGCGTAATGAGTTCAGTGGCATTTACTGGGATTGGGGAGAATGGGGCTCCGCACCCCCTGGTGCTCGCATCCCACCTCATCCCCTGTCCGTTATCCTGCCATTGATTAATAAAAAATATGGAGATGCCTTTGGGGCAAACGTACTTTGACCCCCACATACATACATAAATTCCCTCATCCGGTTCCCACCATTTGTCCCAACAGACTTTCACTTGTCCGTCTGTCCCCGTAATTGTCCGATGGGTATTATTACCCAGTCGTTCCCACTCGACCGAAGAGTTTCTCATAGTTTTGCTCAGCTTTCGCAGCCACCACCATCGGCTCAATGGGACCTTCCCACTACAAGTCAAACAAATCCGTTTGCCGACGGTGACGCTGATCCTGGGTGCGATGATCCTTACTTTGGGGCACAGTAAAGAAGTCTCTTGGTAGGCAAACCCCGATGTGCTAGAATACTCCGTTGAGTTCGTTCCCAGCCATCCTGGCCACCTTCCCTTGTGGAAATAGGTGCTGGTCTCCTCTGCCTCCCGTCTTCCGGTCCCATCCACCGCGATGGGGGCCGTGTCCCCGGAACATCCAAACACCACGACATCCTTGGTGCGGCCTCGATAGGCCAATCCACATCCGATTGCCCACGAGCAATACTAGAATTCGTTCCATCCTTCCTTGGTTCCTGTGATCAGATAGAATGAGGTAGCCAGCCTCGCAAGAGTCTCTGGCTTTTGTGAAGGGTGAGCGGGTCCCCTGACCCTCGCCTCACGTAAACTTCAACGTTCGCTGAATAAACTTCAACTAAACCTAATTTTAAAGCTCCCATCATTTTATCGTTTTCTGTTAAAAACACTACAAACTTAACCTTATTAAAACTATAAACTTAACCTTGAACTATAAACTTACAACTTAAAACTTATTACTATACAGTGCCGCCCGTTCTCAGGGCGGCCCCTTTAAATTCTGAGAAGGCTGCTGCGAGCTCTTCCCGACGGTGGGAGGGCACTGACCCTTCCCTCTGATCTGCCGCAGCCTGTTGCTGCGCTGACCCTTCCCTCTGATCTGCCGCAGCCTGTTACTGCTGCGATGTGGCCGGTCTGTACCTGGGTTATCTTAACCTGAAATTTTCGCCTTGGGGCAGTCTGGGGACATGACCACATCCTCCTGGGCTGGGGTTCTCTGCTTGACCTACGGGGAGTTGCTATGGGCGGGGGTTCCGTGACGGACGGACCGGGTTCCGAGACCTCCATCGGGATGACCTGGGGTTCCATCACAGTCGCCGGCTCCGCCTCCGCTGACTCCGCCTCCCTAACCTCGGGGCTGGCAGTTCGTGGCTCCGCCCTGCTCGGCCCAGCAGGCGGCCCTTCACTCGTGATCTCTGCCTCCCCTGAGGACTGGACGTTCAAAGCGGGCGGCCACATCTCTGGGAGCCACACCGGTACTCTCTGTGCTCCTATAGCGGCTGGCCCTGCCTCCTCTAGCTCCTCCCTCCTGTCCTCGGGACCTGCAGCTTGTGTGTCCACCCTGTGTGGATCTCTACCTACAGCCCCCAATTCCCTCCAGACCGTTCCTCAGGAACCACCCGTCATCATCACTATGCTCATCTGCACTATCCTCATCTGACCAGGGTACCCTGAATTCTTCCTCATCTAACCCCCAATTCCAGAAAACGCTGCATGATCGTCCGGGATGTCCCTTCCCCTGATGCAAGCTGCTATGCCTGCCTGTGTGCCTTGTGGTCCTACCTGGGGCTGTGCTTTCCCATTGGCGGGATTTACCCCTGTAGTTTTCCCCTGCGCACCTGGCTGGTACAGTTTGCATTGGTTTATGTGGAACCACTTAGTGCGCCGAGGTACTTTTACGGCGTAAACCATGGGACTCGCCTTGTCTACAATGTTGTAGGGTCCCATATACAGTGGTTCCAGACTCCCTACTCTGGCGTAGTTTCTGACCATGACCTGGTCTCCTACTTCCCACTCCCGCGTTTTGCGGGGTTCCAGCAACAAGCGATTGCCCTGATGCTGCCTTCCCATGTTCCCAGCCGCCTGCTCATAAACTTGCTTCAGGCGCTCCAAGAGAGTCTGGGCGAACTTGTCCCTGCTTATCTCTTGGAGCTGACCCTCAGTGAGCACCGGGGCTAGCACATGGGTGGGGGTTCGCATGAGCCTGCCGGGTCATTACCTCGTGCGGGGAGTACCCCGTACTTTTTGACTGACTGGCCCGGACCCCCATGAGGACTAAAGGCAGAAACTTCCGCCCATTTTTGGGGCGAGTTCCTAGTCTCTTTCCTCAATTTCTCCTTCAGGGTCCGGTTCATACGTTCAACAATCCCGGATGACTGGGGATTGTGTGCTACGTGCCACTTCCCTTCAATGCCCAAAAGCATGAGGGTGTTCTGCATCACCTGGCGGAATGAAATGACTACCTTGGTCTGACTCCACAAAACGGGGGAGTCCCCACCGTGAGAACACTTCCCGGACCAAGATTTTTGCTGTACCCAGTGCCGTAGCTGTTCGACAAGGGAAGGCTTCCACCCACTTGG
>JASTWF010000107.1:863633-911133 GCA_030390025.1 Squalus acanthias | reverse complement strand
ACAGTACTGGTGGGTACAGGTCTGTCACTGTATAACACTGGGGTACAGTACTGGTGGGTACAGGTCTGTCACTGTATAACACTGGGGTACAGTACTGGTGGGACAGGTCTGTCACTGTATAACATTGGGGTACAGTACTGGTGGGCACAGGTCTGTCACTATAACACTGGGGTACAGTACTGGTGTGTACAGGTCTGTCACTGTATAACACTGGGGTACAGTACTGGTGGGTACAGGTCTGTCACTGTATAACACTGGGGTACAGTACTGGTGGGTACAGGTCTGTCACTGTATAACACTGGGGTACAGTACTGGTGGGTACAGGTCTGTCACTGTATAACACTGGGGTACAGTACTGGTGGGGACAGGTCTAGTCACTGTATAACACTGGGGTACAGTACTGGTGGGTACAGGTCTGTCACTGTATAACACTGGGGTACAGTACTGGTGGGTACAGGTCTGTCACTGTATAACACTGGGGTACAGTACTGGTGGGTACAGGTCTGTCACTGTATAACACTGGGGTACAGTACTGGTGGGTACAGGTCTGTCACTATAACACTGGGGTACAGTACTGGTGGTTACAGGTCTGTCACTGTATAACACTGGGGTACAGTACTGGTGGGGACAGGTCTAGTCACTGTATAACTCTGGGGTACAGTACTGGTGGGTGCAGGTCTGTCACTGTATAACACTGGGATACAGTACTGGTGGGGACAGGTCTAGTCACTGTATAACTCTGGGGTACAGTACTGGTGGGTACAGGTCTTTCACTGTATAACACTGGGGTACAGTACTGGTGGGTACAGGTCTGTCACTGTATAACACTGGGATGCAGTACTGGTGGGTACAGGTCTGTCACTGTACAACACTGGGGTACAGTACTAGTGGGTACAGGTGTGTAACTGTATAACACTGGGGTACAGTACTGGTGGGTACAGGTCTGTCACTGTATAACACTGGGGTACAGTACTGGTGGGTACACGTCTGTCAATGTATAACTCTGGGGTACAGTACTGGTGGGTACAGGTCTGTTACTGTATAACACTGGGGTACAGTACTAGTGGGTGCAGGTCTGTCACTGTGTAACACTGGGGTACAGTACTGGTGGGTACAGGTCTGTCACTGTATAACACTGGGGTACAGTACTGGTGGGTACAGGTCTGTCACTGTATAACACTGGGGTACAGTACTGGTGGGTACAGGTCTGTCATTGTATAACACTGGGGTACAGTACTGGTGGGTACAGGTCTGTCACTGTATAACACTGGGGTACAGTACTGGTGGGTACTGGTCTGTCACTGTATAACACTGGGGTACAGTACTGGTGGGTACAGGTCTGTCACTGTATAACACTGGGGTACAGTACTGGTGGGTACAGGTCTGTCACTGTATAACACTGGGTACAGTACTGGTGGGTACTGGTCTGTCACTGTATAACACTGGGGTACAGTACTGGTGGGTACAGGTCTGTCACTGTATAACACTGGGGTACAGTACTGGTGGGTACAGGTCTGTCATTGTATAACACTGGAGTACAGTACTGGTGGGTACAGGTCTGTCACTGTATAACACTGGGGTACAGTACTGGTGGGTACTGGTCTGTCACTGTATAACACTGGGGTACAGTTCTGGTGGGTACAGGTCTGTCACTGTATAACACTGGGGTACAGTACTGGTGGGTACAGGTCTGTCACTGTATAACACTAGGGTACAGTACTGGTGGGTACAGGTCTGTCATTGTATAACTCTGGGGTACAGTACTGGTGGGTACAGGTCTGTCAATGTATAACTCTGGGGTACGCTACTGGTGGGTACAGGTCTGTCAATGTATAACTCTGGGGTACAGTACTGGTGGGTACAGGTCTGTCAGTGTATAACACTGGGGTACGCTACTGGTGTGTACAGGTCTGTCACTGTATAACTCTGGGGTACAGTACTGGTGGGTACAGGTCTAGTCACTGTATAACACTGGGGTACAGTATTGTTGGGTACAGGTCTGTCGCTGTATAATTCTGGGATACAGTACTGGTGGGTACAGGTCTGTCACTGTATAACACTGGGGTACAGTACTGGTGGGTACAGGTCTGTCACTGTATATCACTGGGGTACAGTACTGGTGGGTACAGGTCTGTCACTGTATAACACTGGGGTACAGTACTGGTGGGTACAGGTCTGTCACTGTATAACACTGGGGTACAGTACTGGTGGGTACAGGTCTGTCACTGTATAACACTGTGGTACAGTACTGGTGGGTACAGGTCTGTCACTGTATAACACTGGGGTACAGTACTGGTGGGTACAGGTCTAGTCACTGTATAACACTGGGGTACAGTATTGTTGGGTACAGGTCTGTCGCTGTATAATTCTGGGATACAGTACTGGTGGGTACAGGTCTGTCACTGTATAACACTGGGGTACAGTACTGGTGGGTACAGGTCTGTCACTGTATATCACTGGGGTACAGTACTGGTGGGTACAGGTCTGTCACTGTATAACACTGGGGTACAGTACTGGTGGGTACAGGTCTGTCACTGTATAACACTGGGGTACAGTACTGGTGGGTACAGGTCTGTCACTGTATAACACTGGGGTACAGTACTGGTGGGTACAGGTCTGTCACTGTATAACACTGGGGTACAGTACTGGTGGGTACAGGTCTGTCATTGTATAACACTGGGGTACAGTACTGGTGGGTACAGGTCTGTCACTGTATAACACTGGGGTACAGTACTGGTGGGTACAGGTCTGTCACTGTATAACACTGGGGTACAGTACTGGTGGGTACAGGTCTGTCACTGTATAACACTGGGGTACAGTACTGGTGGGTACAGGTCTGTCACTGTATAACACTGGGGTACAGTACTGGTGGGTACAGGTCTGTCACTGTATAACACTGGGGTACAGTACTGGTGGGTACAGGTCTGTCACTGTATAACACTGGGGTACAGTACAGGTGTCTCTCTCTTTCTGTCTGTCTCTCTGTCTGTCTGTCTGTCTCTCTCTGTCTCTCTCTCTGTCTCTCTCTCTGTCTCTCTCTCTCTCTCTGTCTCTCTCTCTCTGTCTCTCTCTCTCTGTCTCTCTCTCTGTCTCTCTCTCTCTGTCTCTCTCTCTGTCTCTCTCTCTCTGTCTCTCTCTCTCTCTCTGTCTCTCTCTCTGTCTATCTTACTCTGTCTATCTTACTCTGTCTCTCTCTCTCAGTTTCTCTCTCTCTCTCACTTTGTCTTGCCTCTCTCACGTTCTGTCCTTCTCGAGGGATTAAAATCAGCACATCCACGTCCGATTGGGGACAAATATTCTGGAGCGGAATTGTTTAAGGAGAAGTTTAATTTTAAAATAAAGCGACACGCTCTCCCGCCAGTGATACAGAGGTGGGTTTATTTTTAAATTCTGTTCACATCCAACCAGTCGTTCGAAAGACGACAGCCCCAGTTAAACGGGTCACAACTTGTACAACAATAACTCACATTGATATAGCACCTTTAACGAAGTAAAACATAATAAGACAAAAAATTCACACCGCGCCACATAAGGAGTTCTTAGGGCAGGTGACCAAAAGCTTGGCCACAGAGGGAGGTTTTAAGGAGCGTTTTAAAGGAGGAGAGAGAGAGGCGGAGAGGTTTAGGGAGGGAATTCCGGAGCTTTGGGCCCAGGCAGTTGAAAGCACGGCCGCCAATAGTGGAGCGATGGAAATCGGGGGATGCGCAAGAGGTCAGAATTAGTGGAGCGCTGAGATCTCGGAGGGTTGTCGGGCTGGAGGAGGTTAGAGAGATAGGGAGGGTTGTAGGGGCTGGAGGAGGTTACAGAGATAGGGAGGGTTGTTGGGGCTGGAGGAGGATACAGAGATAGGGAGGGTTGTTGGGGCTGGAGGAGGTTACAGAGATAGGGAGGGTTGTATGGGCTGGAGGAGGTTACAGAGACAGGGAGGGTTGTAGGGCTGGAGGAGGTTACAGAGATAGGGAGTGTTGTAGGGCTGGACGGAGGTTACAGAGATAGGGAGTGTTGTAGGGGCTGGAGGAGGTTACAGAGATATGGAGGGTTGTAGGGGCTGGAGGAGGTTACAGAGATAGGGAGGGTTGTAGGGGCTGGAGGAGATTACAGAGATAGGGAGCGTTGTAGGGGCTGGAGGAGGTTACAGAGATAGGGAGCGTTGTAGGGCTGGAGGAGGTTACAGAGAGAGGGAGGGTTGTAGGGCTGGAGAGGTTACAGAGATAGGGAGGGTTGTAGAGGCTGGAGGAGGTTACAGAGATAGGGAGGGTTGTAGGGGCTGGATGTGGTTACAGAGATCGGGCGGGTTGTAGGGGCTGGAGTAGGTTACAGAGATAGGGAGGGTTGTCGGGGCTGGAGGAGGTTACAGAGACAGGGAGGGTTGTAGGGGCTGGAGGAGGTTACAGAGAGAGGGAGGGTTGTCGGGGCTGGAGGAGGTTAGAGAGATAGGGAGAGGCAAGGAGCCAAGGAGATATTTGAACATGACAAATTTTCAGATCCTCTCTGGCCACAGGGGAGGTGCCAGATGACTGGAGGACAGCTAACGTAGTACCATTATTCAAGAAGGGTAATAGGGATAAACCAGGGAATTACAGGCCAGTGAGCCTAACATCAGTGGTGGGGAAATTATTGGAAAAAATTCTGAGGGACAGAATTAGTCTGCACTTGGAGAGGCAAGGATTAATCAAGGATAATCAGCATGGCTTTGTCAGGGGGAGATCATGTCTAACCAATTTGATTGAATTTTTCGAGGGGGTGACTAGGTGTGTGGATGAGGGTAGTGTAGTTGATGTAGTCTACATGGACTTCAGTAAGGCTTTTGACAAAGTCCCACATGGGAGACTGGTCAAGAAGGTAAGAGCCCATGGGATCCAGGGCAATTTGGCACATTAGATCCAAAATTGGCTTAGTGGCAGGAGGCAGAGGGTGATGGTCGAAGGTTGTTTTTGTGACTGGAAGCCTGTGTCCAGTGGTGTACCGCAGGGTTCGGTGCTGGGTCCTTTGCAGTTTGTAGTGTACATTAATGATTTAGATATGAATGTAGGAGGTATGATCAGTAAGTTCGCAGATGACACGAAAATTGGTGGGGTGGTAAATAGCGAGGAGGGAAGCCTCAGGCTACAGGACGATATAGATGGGTTGGTCAGATGGGCAGAACAGTGGCAAATGGAATTTAACCCTGAAAAGTGTGAGGTGATGCATTTTGGGAGGACTAACAAGGCAAGGGAATACACAATGAATGGTAGGACCCTAGGAAGGACAGAGGATCAGAGGGACCTTGGTGTGCATGTACATAGATCCCTGAAGGCAGCAGGACAGGTCGATAAGGTGGTTAAAAAAGCATATGGGACACTTGCCTTCATTAGCCGAGGCATAGAATATAAGAGCAGGGAGGTTATGATGGAGCTGTGCAAAACACTAGTTAGGCCACAGCTGGAATACTGTGTGCAGTTCTGGTCGCCAGACTATAGGAAGGAAGTGATTGCATTGGAGAGGGTGCAGAGGAGATTCACCAGGATGTTACCTGGGCTGCAGCGCTTCAGCTATGAAGAGAGACTGGACAGGCTGGGGTTGTTTTCCTTCGAGCAGAGAAGGCTGAGGGGGGACCTGATTGAGGTGTACAAAATTATGAGGGGCATAGAGCGGCGAGGGAACAGAGGCGGCGAGCGGCGGTACTTAAGGTGAGCCCCAAGGCGGCTTACAAATCCAGGTTCCGGGAGAGGGAAGCAAAAAGTATTCGTCGTGTGACATCACCAAAAAGCAGGTAAGTGATTGGTTGGTGAGTGTTTCCTTTCTCAATTTTTCTAAACTTAAATTTAGTGGTTTCTACGGTCTCTTTGTGTAGCGGGGACTACTGTTAAGCAAGGGCCCTTGAGTATATCACTTAATTCCAGTGTAATTGGTGGGATCCATTTAATTTTAATTAATTAAAGGGTAAGTCATGGCAGGACAGCTCGGTTCTGTGACATGCTCTTCCTGCACTATGTGGGAAATCAGGGACACGTCCTGTGTCCCCGAGAACCATGTGTGCGGGAGGTGTATCCAGCTGCAGCTACTGACAGACCGCATTGCGGCGCTGGAGCTGCGGATGGATGCATACTGGAGCATTCGCGATGCTGAGGACATCGTGGATAGCACGTTTAGGGAGTTGGTCACACCACAGGTAAAGGGTGCACAGGCAGGAATGGAATGGGTGACCACCAGGCAGAGTAATAGGAGCAGGCAGGTAGTGCAGGGGCCCCCTGTGCATCCCCCTCTCAAACAGATATACCGCTTTGGATATTGTTGAGGGAGATGGCTTATCAGGGGAAGACAGCAGCAGCCAACTTCCTCGCACCGTAGGTGGTTCTGCTGCACAGGATGGGAGGAAAAAGAATGGGAGAGCTATAGTGATAGGGGACTCAATTGTAAAGGGAATAGATAGGCGTTTCTGCGGCCGCAAACGAGACTCCAGGATGGTATGTTGCCTCCCTGGTGCAAGGGTCAAGGATATCTCAGAGCGGCTACAGAGCATTTTGGAAGGGGAGGGTGAGCAGCCAGTTGTCGTGGTGCATATAGGTACCAACGATATAGGTAAAAAACGGGATGAGGTCCTTAAAGCAGAATATAGGGAGTTATGAGGTAAATTAAAAAATAGGACCTCAAAAGTAGTAATCTCAGGATTGCTACCAGTGCCACGTGCTAGTCAGAGTAGAAATAGAAGGATATTTCAAATGAATACGTGGCTAGAGGAATGGTGCAAGGGGGAGGGATTCAAATTCCTGGGGCATTGGAACCGGTTCTGGGGGAGGTGGGACCAGTACAAACCGGACGGTCTACACCTGGGCAGGGCCGGGACCGATGTCCTAGGGGGAGTGTTTGCTAGTGCTCTGGGGGAGGGTTTAAACTAAAATGGCAGGGGGTTGGGAACCTGAGCAGGGAGACAGAGGAAAGGGAAACAAGGATAAAAGCAAAAGATAGGAAGGAGAAAAACAAAAGTGGCAGTCAGAGAAAACAACGGTTTAAATCAAACATGGCCACAGTAAATACTAATTCTAATAGGTCTAAGAGCGTTAAAAAAACAAGCCTGAAGGCTTTGTGTCTTAATGCAAGGAGCATTCGGAACAAGGTAGATGAATTAGCTGCGCAAATAGAGGTAAACGAATATGATTTGATTGGGATTACCGAAACATGGCTCCAGGGTGGCCAAGGCTGGGAACTCAACATCCAGGGGTACTCAATATTCAGGAAAGATAGGCAAAAAGGAAAGGGAGGTGGGGTAGCATTGCTGGTTAAAGAGGGGATTAACACAATTGAAAGGAAGGATATTAGCTCTGATGATATGGAATCTGTATGGGTTGAACTGAGAAATAACAAGGGGCAGAAAACGTTAGTGGGAGTGATATATAGACCTCCAAACAGTAATTCGGAGGTTGGGGATGGCATTAAAAGGGAAATTAGAGAAGCGTGCAATAAGGGCACAGCAGTCATCATGGGTGACTTTAATCTACATATAGATTGGACTAACCAAATTAGTAACAATACTATGGAGGAGGAATTCCTGGAGTGTTTACGGGATGGTTTCCTGGACCAATATGTCGAGGAACCAACCAGAGATCAGGCCATCTTAGACTGGGTATTATGCAATGAGAAAGGATTAATTAGCAATCTTGTTGTGCGAGGCCCCTTGGGTCGGAGCGATCATAATATGATAGAATTCTTCATTAGGATGGAGAGTGAAGTAGTTGACTCAGAGACTAGGGTCCTGAATTTAAATAAAGGAAACTGCGATGGTATGAGGTGCGAGTTGGGTAGGATTGATTGGGGAATGTCACTCAAAGGGTTGACGGTGGATAGGCAATGGCAAACATTCAAAGACCGCATGGACGAACTACAGAATTTGTTCATCCCAGTTTGGCATAAGAATAAAACAAAAAGGGTGACTCAACCGTGGCTAACAAGGGAAATTAGAGATAGCATAAGATCCAAGGAGAGGGCATATAAATTGACCAGAAAAAGCAGTAGCCCTGAGGATTGGGAACAGTTTAAGATTCAATAAAGGAGGACAAAGGGATTAATTAAGAAGGGGAAAATAGAATACGAGAGTAAGCTTTCAGGGAACATAAAAACTGACTGTAAAAGCTTTTATAGATATGTAAAGAGAAAAAGATTAGTGAAATCAAGCATAGGTCCCTTGCAGTCAGAATCAGGGGAACTTATAATGGGGAACAAAGAAATATCAGACCAATTAAATACATATTTTGGTTCTGTCTTCACAAAGGAGGACACAAATAACCTCCCAGAGATGTTAGGGAACTTAGGGTCTGATGAAAGGGAGGAACTGAAAGAAATCAGTATTTGTAGGGAAATGGTGTTAGGGAAATTGAAGGGATTGAAGGCCGATAAATCCCCAGGGCGTGATAATCTACATCCTAGGGTACTTAAGGAAGTGGCCCTAGAAATAGTAGAGGCATTGCTGATCATCTTCCAACATTCGATGGAATCTGGAACAGTACCCATGGATTGGAGGGTAGCTAATGTAACCCCACTATTTAAAAAGGGTGGTAGAGAGAAAACGGGGAATTACAGACCGGTAAGCCTGACATCGGTAGTGGGGAAAATGTTAGAGTCCATTATAAAAGATGTAATAGCTGAGCACTTGGAAAACAGTGACAGGATCGGACAAAGTCAACATGGATTTACAAAAGGTAAATCATGCCTGACTAATCTACTGGAATTTTTTGAGGATGTACTGGTAAAATAGATAAGGGATTACCAGTAGATGTGGTGTATTTGGACTTCCAAAAGGCTATTGATAAGGTCCCGCATAAGAGATTAGCGTGTAACGTTAAGGCACATGGGATTGGGGGCAAGGTATTGACTTGGATAGAGAACTGGTTGGCAGACAGAAAGCAAAGAGTTGGAATAAACGGGTCTTTTTCCGAGTGGCAGGCAGTGACTAGTGGGGTACAGCAGGGATCGGTTCTTGGACCCCAGCTATTTACAATATATATTAATGATCTAGACAAGGGAACTAGATGTAATATCTCCAAGTTTGCAGACGACACAAAACTGGGTGGGCGTGTGTGCTGCGAGGAGGATGCCGAGAAACTCCAGGATGATTTGGACAGGTTGGGTGATTGGGCAGAAGCGTGGCAGATGCAATATAACGTGGCTAAATGCGAGGTTATCCACTTTGGTGTCAAAAACAGAAAGGAAGATTATTATCTGAATGGCAATAGATTGGGAGAAGGGGAAGTGCAACGAGACCTGGGTGTCCTTGTGCACCAGTCGCTGAAGGTAAGCATGCAGGTGCAGCAGGCGGTTAAGAAGGCAAATGGTATGTTGGCCTTCATAACGAGAGGGTTTGAGTATAGGAACAAGGATGTCTTGCTGCAGTTGTACAGGGCCTTGGTGAGACCACACCATGAGTACTGTGTGCAGTTTTGGTCGCCTTATCTGAGGAAGGATGTTCTTGCCATGGAAGGAGTTCAGCGAAGATTCACCAGGCTGATACCTGGGATGGCAGGAATGACGTATGAAGAGAGATTGGGTCGATTGGGCTTACACTTGCTGGAGTTTAGAAGAATGAGAGGGGATCTCATTGAAACTTATAAAATTCTGACAGGACAGGACAAACTAGATGCAGGAAGGATGTTCCCGATGGTCGGGGAGTCCAGAACCAGGGTTCACAGTCTAAGGATAAGGGGTAAGCCATTTAGGACAGAAATGAGGAGGAATTTCTTCACCCAGAGAGTGGTGAACCTGTGGAATTCTCTGCCACAGAAGGCAGTAGAGGCCAATTCATTAAATAGATTCAAGAAGGAGTTGGATATATTTCTTTAGGCTAAAGGGATCAAGGGATATGGGAAGAAAGCATGGACAGGGTACTGAATTTGGATGATCAGCCATGATCGCATTGAATGGCGGAGCAGGCTCGAGGGGCTGAATGGCCTACTCCTGCTCCTATCTTCTATGAGTCTATGAGTCTAGATAGGGTAGAGAGAAAGGAACTTTTCCCCCCTTAGTAGAGGGGTCAATAACCAGGGGGCATAGTTTCAAGGTAAGGGGCAGGAGGTTTAGAGGGGATTTGAGGAAAAACTTTTTCACCCAGAGCGTGGTTGGAATCTGGAACTCACTGCCTGAAAGGGTGGTAGAGGCAGGAACCCTCACAACATTCAAGAAGCATTTAGATGAGCACTTGAAACGCCATAGCATACAAGGCTACGGACCAAGTGCTGGAAAAAGGGATTAGAATAGACAGGGCTTCATGGCCGGTGCGGACACGATGGGCCGAAGGGCCTCTTTCTGTGCTGTACAACTCTCTGACTCTATGGGCTGGATTTTCAATGACCCGTGGAGTCGGATTTGGAGGCGTGTGGGGGGTTAAAGTTGCAGATTCGGGGGTCCTGGCCCCATCCCGACTCCATCCCGCCTCCACGCAATTTTGACAAAATCGGTCGCGGGTTTTCCCGACTCCGTCCCGCCTCCAAGAGGCGGGAGAGGCCATCAAAGCCCTTAACAAGCCCTAAATTGGCTCTGTAATGCCATTTTGAAACGTTTTAGCTAGTTTAACCCTTTTCCGACGTGAAGTACACCTGATGTGAAACACGCCAGTGAAACCTGGCGGGAGCACAAGTGGATAGCTGACTATCAGCTGCAGGTCCACTATTACAACGGAGATGTGATGGAGGTAGTAGTAGTAGTATTAGGTCTGAAAGTCACCTCTGATGCTGCTGCATTGAATGTCTTCAGAGACTGCCTGGGAGGACTTGGTTGCAAAAAAAATTCTCTCTCTCTCTCTCTCTCTCTCTCTGTCTCTCTCTCTCTCTGAGCTGCTGCTCATTTTGCATCCAGGTCCTCTCACAGCAAAGGCCAGGCAGTCTCTGACCTGCAATGCAGCAGCAATGATGACATCATCAGAGGCGACTTTCAGACTGAAACCACTAATTGGGTCATGGGTTCCCACATGCTGGAACTCAATTGCCCAATTAGGTGAAAATTGCATCAATCTCCCATATCCAATTGCAGTCGGGTGGATAACACGAAATGCGGATGACATGACCCCAACCCGACCCCAGTATCAAAATCCAGCCCTGTGACTCTGTGATGAGAATTTTAAAATCGAGGTGTTGCCAGACCGGGAGTCAGTGTTGATGAGCGAGTACAGGGGGTGATGGGCGAACGGACTTGGTGCGAGTTGGGAGACCGAGCAGCGGAGGTTCGGATGAGCTGAAGTATAGGGAGGGTGGAGGGTGGGAGTCCGGCCAGGAGAGAGTTGGAATAGTCAAGTCCGGAGGCGACGGAGGGCACAGGCGAGGGTTTCGGCAGCAGGCAGGCCGAGGCAGGGGTGGAGACGGGCGATGTTACGGAGGTGGAAGCAGGTGATCTCGGTGACGGGGCAGATGTGGGGGGTGGGAGATCTGTAGCTGACAAAGAACGTGGATGAGGGTTTCGAGACAAGCCCAGAGATTGTTGATCAGCGAGAGGCAGAGTGAAAGTCGTGGCCCCAGATATTCGGAGCGTAGTCGTCCTCTTCATTTCAGTATCCTGAAAAGAACGTTCCCACTGGAAAACAATCGGAATAAACGGAGATGAGTCTCGGTGACATGTCATTGCAATTTGCTCAATCTGGCATCTCAAACTCACTCTGCTCCAGTCGGAGGCCATTCAGCCCCTCGAGCCTGTTACACGGGAACAGGAGGAGGCCATTCAGCCCCTCGAGACTGTTACACATGAACTGGAGGAGGCCATTCAGTCCATCGATCCTGTTACTCAGGAACTGGAGGAGGCCATTCAGCCCATCGAGTCTGTTACACAGGAACAGGAGGAGGCCATTCAGCCTCTCGAGCCTGTTACATGGGATGAGGAGGAGGCCATTCAGTCCCTCGACCCTGTTATATGGGAACAGGAGGAGGCCATTCAGACCCTCGAGCCTGTTACACATGAACAGGAGGAGACCATTCAGTCCCTTGAGACTGTTACACAGGAACAGGAGGAGGCCATTCAGCCCCTCAAGCCTGTTACACGGGAACCGTAGGAGGCCATTCAGCCCTCGAGTCTATTACACATGAACAGGAGGAGGCCATTCAGCCCCTCGAGCCTGTTACTCAGGAACTGGAGGAGGCCATTCAGTCCCTTGAGACTGCTACATAGGAGCATGAGGAGGCCATTCAGCCCCTCGAGCCTGTTACACAGGAACAGGAGGAGGCCATTCAGCCCTTCGAGTCTGTTACACCGGAACAGGAGGAGGCCATTCAGCCCCTCGAGCCTGTTACACAGGAACAGGAGGAGGACCATTCAGCCCCTCGAGCCTGTTACACAGGAACAGGACGAGGCCGTTCAGCCCCTCGAGACTGTTACACAGGAACAGGAGGAGGCCATGCAGCTCCTCGAGCCTGTTACACGGGAACAGGAGGAGGCCGTTCAGCCCCTCGAGCCTGTTGCACCATTTCAATTAGATCATGGCTATTCTGCATCTTAACTCCATCTACCCACCTTGGCTCCATCTCCCTTAATACCCTCACGCCAACAATCACCCCTAACGGAATGTTGGCCTTTATCTCAGGATGGCTGGAATACAAAGTGGTTGTAGTTATTCTACATTTGTACAGAACTCTGGTCTGAACCCCACCTGGAGTAACTGCGTTCAGCTCTGGGCACCACACCTCAGGGAGGATATATTGTCCTCGGAGTGGGTGCAGCACTGATTCACCAGAATGACACCGGGGGATTAAAGAGTTATATTATGAGGACTGGTTGCACAGACTGGGCTTGTATTCCCTCGAGTTTAGAAGATGAAGGGATGATCTAATCGAGGTCTGGAAGATTATGAATGGGTTCGGTAGGGTAGAGGTGGAGAAGATGTTTCCCCTTGTGTGGGGGCGAGTCCAGAACTAGGGGGTGCATCGATATAAGACAGTCACCAACAAATCCAATCGGGAATTCAGGAGAAACCTCTTTACGCAGAGAGTGGGGAGAATGTGGAACTCGCTCCCACAGGCAGTGGTTGAGGCGAATAGTATAGATGCATTTAAGGGGGAGGCTGGATAAACACATGAGGGAGAAGGGAATAGAGGGATATGGTCCGTAAGGGTGACCCCGAGCTTCCGGTCGCCTGACACTTTAATTCTCCGCTCCACTCCCACTCAGACCTCACCGTCCTCGGCCTCTTACACTGTTCCATTGAGGCTCAACGTAAGCTCGAGGAACAGCACCTCATCTTTCGATTAGGCACTTTACAGCCTTCTGGACTCAACATAGAGTTCAACAATTTCAGACCATAACCTCTGCCCCTATCCTTTTTTTTCCCATTTTTTTTTCTCTCTCCCACATGGCAGCTGTCTTTCATCCTGCCATCGCCATTTACACCTCATCTAGAGCCAACTTTTGTTTCTTAACTTGTCCCATTACCATCTCCTTTTGCCTTGCATCATCATCATGTTATGGTCACTCTTCCCTAAAGGACCCCGTACAATAAGATTATTAATTTTGTCTCTTAATCTCTCCTGCCTTCCATCCTATCACAGACCTTCCCTTTTGTTCTGTCCTCCCCTCCCCCCCCTTTCCCTGCCCCTACACTTGCTTAAAAACCTGTTCTATCTCCAGCTTTTTCCAGTTCTGACGAAGGGTCACCGACCTGAAACGTTAACTCTGTTTCTCTCTCCACAGATGCTGCCTGACCTGCTGAGTATTTCCAGCATTTTCTGTTTTTATTAGAGGGATATGGTGATGGAGTGAGATGAAGTAGGGTGGGAGGGGGCTCGTGTGGAGAATAAACACCGGCATGGGCCCGATGGGCCGAATGGCCTGCAAATTCGACCGTATTTCTTGGTGATCGCCCGCGTGAATCTGCGGTTTTGCGCCTTCTCCCGTTCTCTCTGAATACAGGCTGGATATTCCCGATTCTCTGGCGACGCACTGACCTCAAACCCGACTAATGGAACCGCACCAAAACCGCCCACAGTCCCATCCTTACCTTTAGCACAGATCGGCCCATAAAACCAGGGCAGGCAAGAGCACATGTTGGGGGCCACACACACCCCGAGGTTCCAGCAGGCAGGGACACAGACCGCTACAAGGAGGAAACGGTTGTTGGAGAATTTGAAAACATTGGATTACAGAGGATATACGGCACAGAAACAGGCCATTCGGCCCAAGCAGTCAATGCCGGCGTTTATGCTCCACTCGAGCCTCCTCCCGTCTTTCCTCATCTAAGGCTATCAGCATAACCCTCTATACCCTTCACCCTCATGTGTTTATCTAGCCTCCCCTTAAATTGGGAGATAGAGAGAGAGACACACAGAGAGGGAGAGAGAGAGACAGAGAGAGCGAGACAAGGAGAGAGACAAAGAGAGAGACAAAGAGAGAGCGAAAGAGACAGCGAGGGAGAGAGAGAGACAGAGAGAGAGAGACAGAGAGAGAGAGAGAGAGACAGAGAGAGAGACAGTGAGAGAGACAGAGAGAGAGAGAGACAAAGAGAGAGAGACAGAGAGAGACAGAGAGAGAGAAAAAGAGAGAGACAAAGAGAGAGACAAAGAGAGAGACAAAGAGAGAGACAGAGAGAGAGAGAGAGAGAGAGAGACAGAGCGAGAGAGAGAGAGAGACAGAGAGAGAGAGAGACCGAGAGAGACCGAGAGAGAGATGGAGAGACAGAGAGAGAGCGAGACAGAGAGAGAGAGAGAGCGAGACAGAGAGAGATAACGAGACAAACAGAGAGAGACAGAGTGAGAGGGAATCAGAGAGGGAGAGACAGTGAGAGAGAGAGAGAGAGACAGACAGACAAGAGAGAGAGACAGAGACAGAGAGAGAGAGACAGAGAGAGACAGAGAGAGTGAGAGAGAGAGTGAATGGGGAGACAAAGAGAGAGACAGAGCAAAAGAGACAGAGAGGGAGAGACAGAGGGAGAAACAGACAGAGACAGACAGAGAGAGAGAGACAGTGAGAGAGAGAGAAAGACAAAGAGACAGAGAGAGAGAGACAGAGAGAGAGAGAGAGAGACAGTGCAGCACTCCCTCAGTACTGCCCCTCCGACAGTGCAGCACTCCCTCAGTACTGCCCCTCCGACAGTGCAGCGCTCCCTCAGTACTGCCCCTCCGACAGTGCAGCGTTCCCTCAGTACTGACCCTCCGACAGTGCGGCGCTCCCTCAGTACTGCTCCTCTGACAGTGCAGCGCTCCCTCAGTACTGACCCTCCGACAGTGCAGCGCTCCCTCAGTACTGTCCCTCCGACAGTGCAGCGCTCCCTCAGTACTGGCCCTTTTGTTAAATCTCTTACCTTTACAACTCTTTCCATCATCTCCCAGTTTGTAGCCGGTACTGCATGTGCAATTGTGGGATCCAATCGTGTTGAGGCAGCTTTGCGAACACCCTCCATTGTTAGTCAGGCATTCATTGATATCTGTGAACCGCAGAACATCACGTTATTCAAATACTAGCAGGTGCCATGAGAGAAGGAGGGCATGGCCCTTTGACAACTGGAAAAAGCTAGAGATGTGATGTTTTGAGCAGGTGCAGAGGCAGGAAAAGGGGGAGGGGAGGAGAGAACAAAAGGGGAGGTCTGTGATAGGGTGGAAGGCAGGAGAGATTAAATGACAAAATGGGATGATGGTGCCAGGCAAAAGGAGATGGTAATGAGACAAGTTAAGAAACAAAAGATGGCTCTAGAAGAGGTGTAAATGGGAATGGCAGAATCATCAACAGCTTCACTCCGAACAAATAGGGGCAGAGGTTATGGTCTGAAATTGTTGAACTCATTGGGCCAAAAATTCGGCCCTTGCCGGGTGAATACGCGCTGTGTACTCACCCGTAAGGCCTCCTGAAGTGCCGGTTTCCTGCATGCACTGCGCATGTGCGGGAAACCGGAACTTCCGGTCTGGCGAAGGGAGCGGTTCAGAGGTGAACTGCGTGCGCGGGAGAGGCTGCACACACGCAACGAACTTAGGTTTTTTTCAGGTTTCTCCGGGAGGGTAAGTATTGAAGAAGCTGCGCTTTTAAAAGGGAGGCGCAGGACCCGTTTTCAACAAGGTAAGTGGTTAATTAATTACAATTTAAAACATTTTTCAACAGGTTTATCTTTTTTAGATACTTTAAAGAAAGGTAAGTTTATTTTTAGCACTCTTAAAAAGTATTTAAAATTTTTCAAAAATTTAAATTTTTGTTTAAAGTAGTTAATTTATTTAACTTATAGTTATTTTATAAATGTGATGGTTTTAAAAAAATTTATTTGAAGTTTAGCTGTTCTTTTGGGGCCGATTTCAATTCATAGATTTGACAGGTCTCCTGTCAAATCTATGAATGAAAGATGGTCTGCTGCCATTGGCTCTCCATGGCCCACGTGATCCCAGGGGACGCATCGCACTAACTGCGCCCCTGGGACACGCAAGCACTGCGCGCCGGGTCTTGGAGCAGGCCCAGGAGCTGAAGTTCCCGTGGGCCCAGAGGTCAACGGCAGGCGCGGTAGGTAAGTGCGCACGGGATCCTTACCCCCGCAGCAAGCTGGAGAGGCGAATTTCAGGGCCATTGAGTCCAGAAGGCTGTAAAGTGCCTAATCGAAAGATGAGGTGCTGTTCCTCGAGCTTACGTTGAGCTTCGTTGGAACAGTGTAGGAGCCGAGGACCGAGAGGTCCGAGTGGGAGTGGGAGGGAGAATTAAAGTGACAGGCGACCGGAAGTTCAGGGTCACGCTTGCGGACTGAACGGAGGTGTTCCGCAAAGCGGTCACCCAATCTGCGTTTGGTCTCCCAAATGTAGAGGAGAATGCATCTTGGTCAGCGAATACTGAACAGCGGTGAACGGTTGTTTTTCAGACAAGAGGGAGGTGTGCAGTGGTGTTCCCCAGTGGTTGGTAATTAGAACCACTGCTGTTTTTAGAGTCAATTATACAGCATAGAAAGAGGCCCTTCGGCCCATCGTGTCTGCGCCGGCCATCAAGCCCTGTCTATTCTAATCCCATTTTCCAGCACTTGGTCCGTAGCCTTGTATGCTGTGGCGTTTCAAGTGCTCATCTAAATGCTTCTTGAATGTTGTGAGGGTTCCTGCCTCTACCACCCTTTCAGGCAGTGAGTTCCAGATTCCAACCACCCTCTGGGTGAAAAAGTTTTTCCTCAAATCCCCTCTAAACCTCCTGCCCCTTACCTTGAAACTATGCCCCCTGGTTATTGACCCCTCTACTAAGGGGAAAAGTTCCTTTCTATCTACCCTATCTATGCCCCTCATAATTTTGTACACCTCAATCAGGTCCCCCCTCAGCCTTCTCTGCTCTAAGGAAAACAACCCCAGCCTGTCCAGTCTCTCTTCATAGCTGAAGCGCTCCAGCCCAGGTAACATCCTGGTGAATCTCCTCTGCACCCTCTCCAATGCAATCACATCCTTCCTATAGTGTGGCGACCAGAACTGCACACAGTATTCCAGCTGTGGCCTAACTAGCATTTTGTACAGCTCCATCACAACCTCCCTGCTCTTATATTCTATGCCTCGGTGAATGAAGGCAAGTATCCCATATGCCTTTTTAACCACCTTATCTACCTGTCCTGCTGCCTTCAGGGATCTATGTACATGCACACCAAGGTCCCTCTGATCCTCTGTCCTTCCTAGGGTCGTACCATTCATTGTGTATTCCCTTGCCTTGTTAGTCCTATCAAAATGCATCACCTCACACTTTTCAGGGTTAAATTCCATTTGCCACTGTTCTGCCCATCTAACCAACCCGTCTATATCGTCCTGTAGCCTGAAGCTTCCCTCCTCGCTATTTACCACTCCACCAATTTTCATGTCATCTGCGAACTTACTGATCATACCTCCTACATTCATATCTAAGTCATTAATGTACACTACAAACAGCAAAGGACCCAGCACCAATCCCTGTGGTACACGATTATGTATTAATGACCTGGGCTTGGGTGTACAGGACGCAATTTCAAAGTTTGCAGATGACACGAAACTCGGAAATGTAGTAAAAATGAGGAGGGTAGCAGCAGACTTCAGGAGGACATAGACAGTCTGGTGAAATGGGCGGACACAATGGGCTGGATTTTCATAGACCCGTGGAGGCGGGTTTGGAGGCGTGTGGGGGGTTAAAATTGCGAAAAGTGGCGGGCGGACCCGATCCCGCCTCCATGCAATTTTGATAAAATCGGTCGCGGTGTTCCCGACCCCGTCCCGCCTCCAAGAGGCAAGAGAGGCCATTAAAGCCCTTAACAAGCCCTAAATTGGCTCTGTAATGCCATTTTGAAACGTTTTAGCTAGTTTAACCCTTTTCTGATGTGAAGTACGCCTGATGTGAAACACGCCAATGAAACCTGACGGGAGCACAAGTGGATAGCTGACTGTCGGCTGCAGGTCCACTATTACAATAGAGATGTGATGAAGGTAGTAGTAGTATTAGGTCTGAAAGTCGCCTCTGATGCTGCTGCATTGAATGTCTTCAGAGACTGCCTGGCCTTTGCTGTGAGAGGACCTGGATGCAAAAGAAATTTCTCTCTCTCTCTCTCTTTCTCTCTCTCTGAGATGCTGCCAGGTCCTCTCACAGCAAAGGCCAGGCAGTCTCTGAGACCAGGCAGTCTCTGACCTGCAATGCAGCAGCAATGATGACATCATCAGAGGCGACTTTCAGACTGAAACCACTAATTGGTTCATGGGTTCCCACATGCTGGAACTCAATTGCCCAATTAGGTGAAAATTGCATCAATCTCCCACATCCAATTGCAGGCGGGTGGATAACACGACCCCAACCCGACCCCAAGACAAAATCCAGCCCAATGTGGCAGATGAAATTTAACGCAGAGAAGTGTGAAGTGATACAGTTTGGTCGGAAGAATGAACAGAGGACATATGAACTAAACGGTACAATTTTAAAGAGGGGTGCACGAACAGAGAGACCTGGGGGTGTACGCGCTCAAATCTTTGAAGGTGGCGGGACAGGTTGAGAAAGCTGTTAAAAAAAACTTACGGGATCCTAGGCTTTATTAATAGAGGAATAGAGTACAGAAGCAGTCCATGCCCGCATGCAACAAGACCTGGACGATGTTCAGGTTTGGGCTGATAAGTGGCAGGTAACATTCGCGCCACAGAAGTGCCAGGCAATGACTATCTGCAATAAGTGAGAGTCTAACCACCTCCCCTTGACATTCAATGACATTACCATCGTCGATTTCCCCACTATCAACATCCTGGGGGTCACCATTAACCAGAAACTTAACTGGACCAGCCACATAAATACTGTGGCAACAAGAGCAGGTCAGAGGCTGGGTATTCTGCGGCGAGTGTCTCACCTCCTGACTCCCCAAAGCCTTTCCACCATCTACAAGGCACAAGTAAGGAGTGTGATGGAATACTCTCCACTTGCCTGGATGAGTGCAGCTCCAACAACACTCAAGAAGATCGACACCATCCAGGACAAAGCAGCCTGCTTGATTGGCACCCCATCCACCACCTTAAACATTCACTCCCTCCACCACCGGCGCACCGTGGCTGCAGTGTGTACCATCTACAAGATGCACTGCAGCAACTCGCCAAGACTTCTTCGGCAGCACCTCCCAAACCCGCGACCTCTTCCACCTAGAAGGACAAGGGCAGAGGTGCATGGGAACACCACCACCTCCAAGTTCCCCTCCAAGTCACACACCATCCTGACTGAGAAGTATATCGCCAATCCTTCATCGTCGCTGGGTCAAAATCCTGGAACTCCCTCCCTAACAGCACTGTGGGAGTACCTTCACCTCACGGACTGCAGCGGTTCAAGAAGGCGGCTCACCACCACCTTCTCAAGGGCAACTAGGGATGGGCAATAAATGCTGGCATTGCCAGCGACGCCCTGATCCCATAAACGAATGAAAAAAAAAGTTATGATGAACCGTTATAAACCACTGGTTCGGCCTCCACTGGAGTATTGTGTCCAATTCTGGGCACCGCACTTTAGGAAGGATGTCAAGGCCTTAGAGAGGGTGCAGAGGAGATTGACCAGAATGGTACCAGGGATGAGGGACATCAGTTTCTAAGGTGTGTAGACCTCTATCCATTATCTTAGCGGAGGTTTGAGCCCATTTCAAAGAATGGAGGAACTACAACAGCAACTATTTATATAGCGCCTTTAACATAGTAAAACCTCCCAAGGCGCTTCACAGGAGCGATTATCAAACAAAATTTGACACCGAGCCACATGAGGAGATATTAGGACAGGGGACCTAAAGCTTGGTCAAAGAGGTAGGTTTTAAGGAGCGTCTTAAAGGAGGAGAGAGAGGCGGAGAGGTTTAGGGAGGGAATTCCAGAGCTTAGGGCCCAGGCAGCTGAAGGCACGGCCGCCAATGCTGGAGCGCAAGAGGCCAGAATTGGAGGAGCGCAGAGATCTCGGAGGGGTGTAGGGCTGGAGGAGATTACAGAGATAGGGAAGGTTGTAGGAGCTGGAGAAGGTTACAGAGATAGGGAGGGTTGTAGGGCTGGAGGAGATTACAGAGATAGGGAGAGCTGTAGGGGCTGGAGGAGGTTACAGAGATAGGGAGGGTTGTAGGGCTGGAGGAGATTACAGAGATAGGGAGGGTTGTAGGGACTGGAGGAGGTTACAGAGATAGGGAGGGTTGTAGGGACTGGAGGAGATTACAGAGATAGGGAGGGTTGTAGGAGCTGGAGGAGGTTACAGAGATAGGGAGGGTTGTAGGGCTGGAGGAGATTACAGAGATAGGGAGGGTTGTAGGGCTGGAGGAGATTACAGAGATAGGGAGAGCTGTAGGGGCTGGAGGAGGTTACAGAGATAGGGAGGGTTGTAGGAGCTGGAGAAGGTTACAGAGATAGGGAGGGTTGTAGGGCTGGAGAAGGTTACAGAGATAGGGAGGGGTGTAGGGCTGGAGGAGGTTGCAGAGATAGGGAGAGTTGTAGGGCTGGAGGAGGTTACAGAGATAGGGAGGGTTGTAGGGCTGGAGGAGATTACAGAGATAGGGAGAGCTGTAGGGGCTGGAGGAGGTTAGAGATAGGGAGGGTTGTAGGGACTGGAGGAGCTTACAGAGATAGGGAGGGTTGTAGGAGCTGGAGAAGGTTACAGAGATAGGGAGGGTTGTAGGGCTGGAGAAGGTTACAGAGATAGGGAGGGGTGTAGGGCTGGAGGAGGTTGCAGAGATAGGGAGAATTGTAGGGCTGGAGGAGGTTACAGAGATAGGGAGGGTTGTAGGGCTGGAGGAGGTTACAGAGATAGGAAGGGTTGTAGGGGCTGGAGGAGGTTACAGAGATAGGGAGAGTTGTAGGGGCTGGAGGAGATTACAGAGATTGGGAGGGGGGCGAGGAGGCCATGGAGCGTTTTGAACACGGGGAAGAGAATTTTAAAATCAAGGCGTTGCCGGACCAGGAGTCGATGTAGGTCAGCGAGCATGGCGGGGCGGTTAAGGGTGAACGGGACTTGGTGCGAGTTAGGATAAGGGGCAGCAGAGGAAATTCCGCCCTGTAGAGTAGGTTAGAGAGGTGCATGAGAATCATACTCAATCGGTTTCCTTACCTACGGTGCACTGGGCACCTGTCAACCCTTTTGGGCAAGAACAGGTGTTGGGTGCCTGGCAGAGTCTGGGTGCCGGGCAAGAGGGACTGCATACAGCTGTTGGTAGAAAGTATACTTCCATTAATCATAGAATCATAGGGGGAGAAATTCAGTATCGCTGCATTTGGGGCGCAATTATCGGCCGGGCGCAAAGATTAGCGCCTGGCGCTAATTATCGCCACCGACTGCAAACTTGACTTTTATCGCCCCTGGAGGTGATTGGAGCGCTAAATCAGGCGCTTTACACCTGTCTTAAGGCGCAAAGGCCGAGGAGTGAGGCGCTACCTCAGAGCGCTGGCGAAGCTCATGTGATGTCAGTCAGCAATGGAACACACACACAATGGCCCCGGCCAGTTCTTAAAGGGGAGGGTTGATCTTGCTTTCCATCCACATCCTGCTCATTGCAGCCTTGAATCTCGGCCTGGAGAGACTTGCGCATCAAATCTGCTGGAAAGAACAATGGAGAGGCCCAGGGAAAGAGCTCAGAGTGCAGCCCCCACAGTCTCTTCTAAATCAATACAAGGAAGGGCAAATCAAAATGAACCTGCAAAGTGCTGCTCAGTACCCAAAACTCCTTCACACAGCGTTGAATCTCTCCAGAAGTCTCTCTCTCTCTCTCTCTCTCTCTCAGAATGCGTGGTTCAAAAATGTTGCCAACAAAAAAAGGCAGGAAGCGGTTGCCTTTAAATAGCGCTCCCCCTGTCCCTTCCTGACTGCAAAACGCTCCCCTCAACCTGTCGTTGCTAGCGGCAGGTGGTAAGGCAGGGGGTGCCACTCAATATCTGGTCCGGGGCGATACTGGGGCATTGCGCACTCTTCTGACGTCACGATCTGCCGGCGCAGGAGATCGTGGCGGTAGTGTTTAGCGCCGCCGCAAAATGTCTAGTTAATTTCGCGAGTGTCGCAAACATCGCCACGCCCGGGCGCTAGATGCTTTGCGCCCCATTAGCGCCCTCTTAAGGCGCTAACGGGAGGCGCAACCAACTGGATTTTTCCCCCATAGAAACTTACAGCACAGGAGCCCGCCTTTCGGCCCATCCTGCCTGTTCCGGCCCATCGATAGAGCAGTCGAGCATAGTCCCACCGCCCACCCCCCTGCTTTTTCTCCGTAACCCTGTAAGTTCCTACAAAGTATTGACAAAGTATTTACAGCGCAGGAACAGCCCATCGAGTCCATGCCAGTGTTTCTTGGAGCACCGTGCACAGTTCTGGTCTCCATATACCTTGGTTAGACCACCCTTGGAGCACTGTGCAGAGTTCTGGTCTCCGTATAGCTTGGTTAGACCACCCTTGGAGCACTGTGCCCAGTTCTGGTCTCCATATACCTTGGTTAGACCACACTTGGAGCACTGTGCTAAGTTCTGGTCTCCATATACCTTGGTTAGACCACACTTGGAGCACGGTGCCCAGTTCTGGTCTCCATATACCTTGGTTAGACCACACTTGGAGCACTGTACACAGTTCTGGTCTCCATATACCTTGGTTAGACCACACTTGGAGCACTGTACACAGTTCTGGTCTCCATATACCTTGGTTAGACCACACTTGGAGCACCGTGCACAGTTCTGGTCTCCATATACCTTGGTTAGACCACACTTGGAGCACCGTGCACAGTTCTGGTCTCCATATACCTTGGTTAGACCAGACTCGGAGCACTGTGCACTGTTCTGGTCTCCATATACCTTGGTTAGACCACCCTTGGAGCACCGTGCACAGTTCTGGTCTCCATATACCTTGGTTAGACCAGACTTGGAGCACTGTGCACTGTTCTGGTCTCCATATACCTTGGTTAGACCATGCTTGGAGCACTGTGCTCAGTTCTGGTCTCCATATACCTTGGTTAGACCAGACTTGGAGCAACACGAGCCTCCTCCCACCCTTCTTCATCTCACCCTGTCAACACATCCTTCTGTTCCTTTCTCCCTCATGTGCTTATCTAGCTTCCCCTTAAATGCATCTCTGCTATTCGCCTCAACCACTCCCTGTGGGAGCGAGTTCCACATTCTCACCACTCTCTGGATAAAGAGGTTTCTCCTGAATTCCCTATTGGATTTGTTGGTGACTGTCTTATATTGATGGCCCCTAATTCTGGTCTCGTCTGCAAGCGGAAACATCTTCTCTACATCTATCCTATCAAACTCTTTCATAATCTTAAAGACCTCTATCTGGTCACCCCTCAGTCTTCTCGCTGCTAGTGAAAAGACACCAGCCTGTTCAATTTTTCCTGAGATTTGTACCCGCTCAGTTCTGGTATCATTCTAGTAAATCTTTTTCGCACCCTCTCCAGTGCCTCTACATCCTTTTTATAAGATGGAGACCAGAACTGTGCATATTGCTCCAAGTCTGGTCTAACCAAGGTATATGGAGACCAGAATTGTTCACAGTGCTCCAAGTGTGGTCTAACCAAGGTACATGGACCATGTACAGCAGGAATCTCAAAGCACTGGAGAGGTACCACAAACGCTGCCTCCGCAAGATCCTGCAAATCCATTGGCAGGATAGGCGCACCAACGTCACTGTTCTCGCTCAGACCAACATCCCCAGCATCGAAGTTTTGACCACGTTCGATCAGCTCCGATGGACGGGTCACATCGTCCGCATGCCCGATACGAGACTCCCAAAACAAGCGCTCTACTCGGAGCTCCGACACGGCAAGAGAGCCCCAGGTGGGCAGAGCAAACGCTTCAAGGACACCCTCAAAGTCTCCTTGAAAAAGTGCAAATTCCCCACCGACACCTGGGAATCCCTGGCCCAAGACTGCACAAAGTGGAGGAGAAGCATCCGGGAAGCGCCGAATACCTCGAGTCTCTTCGCCGGGAGCAAGCGGAAGCCAAGTGCAAGTAGCGCAAGGAGCGCACGTCAACCCAAGCACCCCACCCACCCGCCCCTTCAACCACCGTCTGCCCCACCTGTGACAGAGACTGTAGGTCCCGCATTGGACTCATCAGTCACCTGAGAACTCATTTTTAATGTGGAAGCAAGTCATCCTCGGTTCCGAGGGACTGCCTAAGAAGAAGAAGATGGAGACCAGAACTGTGAACAGTGCTCCAAGTGTGGTCTAACCAAGGTGTATGGAGACCAGAACTGTTCACAGTGCTCCAAGTGTGGTCTAACCAAGGTATATGGAGACCATAACTGTGCACAGTGCTCCAAGTGTGGTCTAACCAAGGTGTATGGAGACCAGAACTGTTCACAGTGCTCCAAGTGTGGTCTAACCAAGGTAGATGGAGACCAGAACTGTTCACAGTGCTCCAAGTGTGGTCTAACCAATGTATATAAGAATATAAGAATACAAGAAATAGGAGCAGGAGTAGGCCATTTGGTTCTTCGAGCCTGCTCCGCCATTCAATGAGATCATGGCTGATCTTCTACCTCATTTCCACTTTCCTGCACTATCTCCATATCCCTTGATTCCCTTAATATTCAAAAATCTATCGATCTCTGTCTTGAATATGCTCAATGACTGAGCCTCCGCAGCCCTATGGGGTTGAGAATTTCAAAGATTCACTACCCTCTGAGTGAAGAAATTCTCCTCATCTCAGTCCTAAATGGCCGACCCCTTATTCTGAGACTGTGACCCCTGGTTCTAGACTCCCCAGCCAGGGGAAACATCCTCCCTGCATCTACCCTGTCAAGTCCTGTAAGAATTTTGTATGTTTCAATGAGATCACCTCTCATTCTTCTAAACTCTAGAGAATATAGGCCTAGTCAACTCAATCTCTCCTCATAGGACAATCCCTCCATCCCAGGAACCGGTCTGGTGAACCTTCGTTGCACTCCCTCTATGGCAAGTATATCCTTCCTTAGGTAAGGAGACCAAAACTGTACACAATACTCCAGGTTTGGTCTCACCAGGGCCCTATATAATTGCAGTAAGACGTCTTTACTCTTATAATTTACTCAAATTCTCTTGCAATAAAGGCCAACATACTATTTGCTTTCCTAATTGCTTGCTGTACCTGCATGTTAACTTTCAGTGATTCATGTACAAGGACACCCAGGTCCCTCTGAACACCAACATTTCCCAATCTCTCACCATTTAAAAAATACTTTGCTTTTCTATTTTTCCTACCAAAGTGGATAAATTCACATTTCTTCACATTATATTCCATTTGCCATGTTCTTGCCCACTCACTTAGCCTGTCTATATCCCCTTGAAGCCTCCTTGCATCCTCCTCACAACTTACATTCCCACCCAGCTTTGTATCATCAGCAAACTTGGATATATAACATTTGGTCCCCTCATCCAAATCATTGATGTAGATTGTGAATAGCTGAGGCCCAAGCACTGATCTTGCGGTACCCCACTAGTTATAGCCTGCCAACCTGAAAATGACCTGTTTATTCCTACTCTCTGTTTTCTGTCCGTTAACCAATCCTCAATCCATGCTAGTATATTACCCCCAATCCCATGAGCCCTAATTTTGTTTAATAACCTCTTGTGTGCTATCTTATCGAATGCCTTCTGAAAATCCAAATACACCACATCCACTGGTTCCCCCTTATATATTCTGCTAGTTACAACCTGAAAAGATTCTAAGAGAGTTGTCAAACACAATTTACCTTTCATAAATCCATGTTGGCTCTGCCCAATCCTATTATTAATTTGTAAGTGCCCAGTTACCACGTCCTTAATAATAGATTCTAGCACTTTCCCTACTACTGATGTTAGGCTAACTGGTCTGTAGTTCCCCGTTTTCTCTCTCCCTCCTTTCTTAAATAGTGGGACACCTTAAATATGGAGACCAGAACTGTGCACAGTGCTCCTAGTCCCGTCTAACCAAGGTATATGGAGACCAGAACTGTTCACAATGCTCCAAGTGTGGTCTAACCAAGGGATATGGAGACCAGAACTGTGCACAGTGCTCCAAGGGTGGTCTAACCAAGGTATATGGAGACCAGAACTGTTCACAGTGCTCCAAGTGTGGTCTAACCAAGGTATATGGAGACCAGAACTGTGCACAGTGCTCCAAGTATGGTCTAACCAAGGTATATGGAGAACAGAAGTGTTCACAGGCTCCAAGTGTGGTCTAACCAAGGTATATGGAGACCAGAACTGTGCACAGTGCTCCAAGTGTGGTCTAACCAAGGTATATGGAGACCAGAACTGGGCACAGTGCTCCAAGTGAGGTCTAACCAAGGTATATGGAGACCAGAATTGTGCACAGTGCTCCAAGAGTGGTCTAACCAAGGTATATGGCGACCAGAACTGTGCACAGTGCTCCAAGTGTGGTCTAACCAAGGTTTATGGAGACCAGAATTGTGCACAGTGCTCCAAGAGTGGTCTAACCAAGGTATATGGCGACCAGAACTGTGCACAGTGCTCCAAGTGAGGTCTAACCAAGGTATATGGAGACCAGAACTGGGCACAGTGCTCCAAGTGAGGTCTAACCAAGGTATATGGAGACCAGAATTGTGCACAGTGCTCCAAGTGTGGTCTAACCAAGGTATATGGAGACCAGAACTGGGCACAGTGCTCCAAGTGAGGTCTAACCAAGGTATATGGAGACCAGAACTGTGCACAGTGCTCTAAATGTGGTCTAACCAAGGTATAGGGAGACCAGAACTGTTCACAGTGCTCCAAGTGTGGTCTAACCAAGGCATATGGAGAACAGAAGTGTTCACAGTGCTCCAAGTGTGGTCTAACCAAGGTTTATGGAGACCAGGACTGTGCACAGTGCTCCAAGTGTGGTCTAACTAGGGTTCTATACAAATTTAACATAACGTCTCATCCTCAAATATCCGTCCAACTCCCTTTTAAAATTATTTCTGGAATCAGCTTCCACCACCTTCTCAGGTGGAAGGTTCCAGATCCCGTCAATTTCTCATCATCTCCTCTTTTGCCAATGATTTGGAATGTCTGACCTATAGTTATTGACCCACTCGCCTGAGGGAATATTTTTTCTCTATCTACTCTATCGAAAGAGATTTAGTTGTCCTCCTACAGGAGACACAGAGAGTTAGCATGCAGGTACAGCAAGGATTTAGGAAGGCAAATGGCATGTTGGCCTTTACTGCAAGGGGGTTGGAGTATAAGAGTAAGGAAGTCTTGCTATAATTGTACCACACCTGGAGTACTGTGCACAGTTTTGGTCTCCTTATCTGAGAAAGGACATACATGCCTGTGAGGAGAGAGTGAGCAGATTAGGTATATGGGGGGAGAAATTCAGTATCGCTCCGTTTGGGGCGCGATTATTGGCTGGGCGCAAAGTTTAGCGCCTGCCGCTAATTATCGCCTCCGACTGCAAACTTGACTTTTATCGCCCCTGGAGGTGATTGGAGCGCTAAATCAAGTGCTTCACACCTGTCTTAAGGCGCAAAGGCCGAGGAGCGAGGTGCTACCTCAGAGCGCTGGCGAAGCTCGTGTGATGTCAGTCAGCAATGGAACACAGACACACTGGCGCCGGCCAGTTCTTAAAGGGGAGGGTCGATCTTGCTCTCCATCCACATCCTGCTCAATGCAGACTTGACTCTCGGCCTGGAGAGACCTGTACATCAATTCTGCTGGAAAGAACAATGGAGAGTACCAGGGAAAGAGCTCAGACTGCAGACCCCATAGTCTCTTCTAAATCGATGCAAGATCAAACCAGAAAGAACCTGCAAAGTGCTGCTCAGTACCCAAAAATCCTCAACACAGCTTTGAATCTCTCCTGCAGTCTCTCTCTCACTCAGAATGCATGGTGCAAAAATCTCGCCGACAAAAAAAGGCAGGAAGTGGTCGCCTTTAAATAGCGCTCCCCCAGTCCCTTCCAGACTGCAAAATGCTCCCCTCAACATGTCGTTGCTAACGGCAGGCGGTAAGACAGGGGGGCGCCACTCAATATCCGGTCCGGGGCGCTACCGGGGCGTTGCACCCTCGACTGACGTCACGATCGGCCGGCGCAGGAGATCGTGGCGGTAGTGTTTAGCGCTGCCACAAAATGTCTAGTTAATTTCGTGAGCGGCGCAAACATCGCCTCGCACGGGCGCTAGTTGCTTTGCGCCCCATTAGCACCCTCTTAAGACGCTAACAGGAGGCGCAAAGCAACCCAATTTTTCCCCCATACTCTTTGGAATTTAGATGAATGAGAGGAGATCTCATTGAAACATATAGGATTCTGAGGGGGATTGACAGGGTGGATGGTGAGACGTTGGGCGTGATCTTGCCAGCCCTGGGGAGGCGGATTTGGAGGCGGGACTGCCAGGAAAATGTCAGAATTTGGGGGCAGGTGCCCAACCCGCCCCCAACCCGCCTCCGTGCCACCTTGCCAGGAGGCGGGAAGCCGTCCCGCGCCGGGTCCCGTCTCCTTGGAGGCGGGAAGGGATTAGCTGCCACTTATCTGCCTGTTAACAGGTAGTTAACAGGCAGATAAGAGGATTATCCCCATTTTACCCACACAAGTGCGGGCTTCCCGAAGGCTGCGAACCCCACCAGGGTCACCGAGGTGAGTAGTGGGTCTGCGGGGGTCCAAAAGTGTGCTGTGGAGGTGAGTGATGGGTGCAAGTGTGGAGAGGTGAGTATCTGAGGTAAGTGCAAAGTGTTAGAAAAAGTGTACTTACCTTTGTTTCTTCCTGCAGGCTTCAGTCGGTGGGTATGCGGAGAGTCTCGGATCTCCGCGGTAGAGATGACAATGCAACAACCATCTCATTTCTACAAAAGAAAGAGGTTTGATGAGGTCTTGAATTCAAGAACTCATCAAACTACAGGGAATGTCAGTGTTTGACAGCTTCACAGAGCTGTCAAACGATGACAATTCATCTGTCAAAAATTTTTGACAGATGAAACGCCATACGTTGACGTTCTCTGTAACCGGCTTTCCCTTAATTGGCCTGCTCAGCCCGCTGGGCGGGCTTAACAAGGTCAATCAAGGGACAATAGCGTGGGTTGGACTGAAACCCGACAAGTGGGAGTCCCGCCTCCAAAAGCTCCCCATTGGCAAAATCCAGCCCGTTGTCTCCCCTGGCTGGAGAGTCCAGAAGTAGGGTCCATTACTCAGGATAAGGGGCCGGCCTTTTAAGACTGAGACGAGGAGGAATTTCTTCACTCAGAGGGTTGTGAATCTTTGGAATTCTCTGAATTGTTGAGTATATTCAAGGCTGAGGTCGATAGATTTTTGGACTCTAGGGGAAATCAAGGGATACGGGGATCGGGCGAGAAAGTGGAGTTGAGGTCGTAGATCAGCCATGACCTATTGAATGGCGGAGCAGGCTCGAGGGGCCGTATGGCCCACTCCTGCTCCTAATTCTTATGTTCTTAAACCTCCCAACATCTTGAAAACCTCTATTAGGTCAGCTCTTGACCTTCTCTGTTCCCAGGAGAACAGGCCTAACTTTTCCAACCTCTCCTCCTAACTGAAGTCCCTCATCCCTGGTAACATCCTGGTAAACCTCCTCTGCACCCTTTCTAAGGCCTTCACATCTTTCCTGAAGTGTGGTGCCCAGAAGTGTCCACAATACTCCAGCTGAGGCCTAACCAGCGATTGATAAAGTTTTAGCCTGATCTCTTTGCTTTCATATTCTATTCCTCTGATTATAAACCCAAGTAACCCACATGCCTTTTTAACCACCTTATCAACTTGCCCTGCCACCTTTAAGGATCTGTGTATATGAACACCAAGGTCTCTCTGCTCATCTACACTTTTCAAAATCGTGCCATTTATAGAACATAAGAACATAAGACGTAGGAGCAGGAGTAGGTCATTTGGCCCCTCGAGCCTGCTCCGCCATTCAATAAGATCATGGCTGATCTGATCTTGGCCTCAACTCCACTTCCCTGCCCGCGTCCCATAACCCTTGACTCCCTTACCTTTCCAAAATCTGTCTATCTCCACCTTAATACTCAATGACCCAGCCTCCACAGCTCTCTGGGGTAGAGGATTCCAAAGATTCACGACCCTTTGAGAGAAGAAATTCCTCCTCATCTCCGTTTTAAATGGGTGACCCCTTATTCTGAAGCTATGTCCCCGAGTTCTAGATTCCCCCACGAGGGGAAACATCCTCTCTGCATCTACCCTGTCAAGCCCCTCAGAATCTTATATGTTTCAATAAGATCACCTCTCATTCTTCTAAACTCCAATGAGTATAGGCCCAACCTGCTCAACCTTTCTTCATAAGACAACCCCTTCACCTCCGGAATCAACCTCGTGAACCTTCTCTGAACTGCCTCCAATGCAAGTATATCCTTCCTTAAATAAGGAGACCAGAACTGTATACTGTCTTTCCATATTAGTCCTCCCAAAGATAATAGATCATCAAAATCCACTCCGTGAATCTTTCACCACCTCAGGACGTCCTAAAATACTTTACAGCCAATCAAGTATTTTTTTTGAAGTGTAGTCACTGTTGTAATGTAGGAAACGCAGCAGCCAATTTGTGTACAGCAAGCTCCCGCAAACAGCACATATGATAATGACCAGATAATCTGTTTTAGATGTTGGTTGAGAGATAAATATTGGTCCCAGTACACCGGGGAGAACTCCCCTGCTCTTCTTCAAAATAGTGACCCGGAGATCTTTTACGTCCACCTGAGAGGGCAGACAGGGCCTTGGTTTAACGTCTCATCGAACGACAGCACCTCCGACAGTGCAGCGCTCCCTCTGTACTGCCCCTCCGACAGTGCAGCGCTCCCTCAGTACTGCCCCTCCGACAGTGCAGCGCTCCCTCAGTACTGCCCCTCCGACAGTGCAGCGCTCCCTCAGTACTGCCCCTCTGACAGTGCGGCACTCCTTCAGTACTGCCCCTCCGACAGTGCGGACCTCCCTCAGTACTGCCCCTCCGACAGTTCATCCCTCCCTCAGTACTGCCCCTCCGACAGTGCAGCGCTCCCTCAGTACTGCCCCTCCGTCAGTGCAGCGCTCCCTCAGTACTGCCCATCCGTCAGTGCAGCGCTCCCTCAGTACTGCCCCTTCGACAGTACAGCGCTCCCTCAGTACTGCCCCTCCGTCAGTGCAGCGCTCCCTCAGTACTGCCCCTTCGACAGTGCAGCGCTCCCTCAGTACTGCCCCTCCGACAGTGCAGCGCTCCCTCAGTACTGCCCCTCCGACAGTGCCGCGCTCCCTCAGTACTGCCCCTCCGACAGTGCAGCGCTCCCTCAGTACTGCCCCTTCGACAGTGCGGCGCTCCCTCAATATTGGCACCGGGGAACGCCGGCCTGGATTATGGGGCTCGAGTCTATGGAGTGGGAACTCGAACACACCACCTTCTGACTCAGAGAGCGCTGCGCACTGAGCCAAGACTGACACTTTATTAGGGCAGGGTGGGTTGTTGGATTGTATGTCGACTCATGTTTAAAATCTTGTACCTCTTTCACAGGATAGGCCAGTGTATCCGGGAGCACATTCACATCGGAATGGGGGACGGCAAGTTCCTCCGTTAGCACAGGTCACTCGACACATCACTACAGGAAAAACAACAACAACACCTTGCATTTGTACAGCGCCTTTAACGTAGTAAAACGTCCCGAGGAGCTTCTCAGGAGCGATTATCAAACAAAATTTGACACCGAGCCATGTCAAGAGATGTTAGGACAAGTGACCAAAAGCTCGGTCAAAGAGGTCGGTTTTAAGGAGCGTCTTAAAGGAGGAGAGAGAGGCGGAGAGGTTTAGGGAGGGAATTCCAGAGCTCGAGGGCCCAGGCAGCTGAAGGCACGGCCGCCAATGGTGGAGCGATGGAAATCGGGGGATGCTCAAGAGGCCAGAGCAGGTTACAGAGATAGGGAGAGTTGTAGGGGCTGGAGGAGGTTACAGAGATAGGGAGGGTTGTAGGGGCTGGAGGAGGTTACAGAGATAGGGAGGGTTGTAGGGGCTGGAGGAGGTTACAGAGACAGGGAGGGTTGTCGGGGCTCGAGGAGGTTATAGAGATAGGAAGGGTTGTAGGGGCTGGAGGAGGTTACAGAGATAGGGAGGGTTGTAGGAGCTGGAGGATGTTACAGAGATAGGGAGGGTTGTAGGGCTGGAGGAGGTTACAGATATAGGGAGAGTTGTAGGGCTGGAGGAGGTTACAGAGATAGGAAAGTTTGGAGGAATGGAGGAGGTTACAGAGATAGGGAGAGTTGTATTGGCTGGAGGAGGTTACTGAGATAGGGCGGTTTGTAGGGGCTGGAGGAGGTTACAGCGATAGGGAGGGTTGTAGGGTTGGAGGAGGTTACAGAGTTAGGGAGTGTTGTAGGGGCTGGAGGAGGTTACAGAGATAGGAAAGGTTGTAGGGGCTGGAGGAGGTTACAGAGATAGGGAGGGTTGTAGGAGCTGGAGGATGTTACAGAGATAGGGAGGGTTGTACGGCTGGAGGAGGTTACAGATATAGGGAGAGTTGTAGGGCTGGAGGAGGTTACAGCGATAGGGAGGATTGTAGGGGCTGGAGGAGGTTACAGAGATAGGGAGGGTTGTATTGGCTGGAGGAGGTTACTGAGATAGGGAGCGTTGTAGGGTTGGAGGAGGTTACAGAGTTAGGGAGTGTTGTAGGGGCTGGAGGAGGTTACAGAGATAGGAAAGGTTGTAGGGGCTGGAGGAGGTTACAGAGATAGGGAGGGTTGTAGGAGCTGGAGGATGTTACAGAGATAGGGAGGGTTGTAGGGCTGGAGGAGGTTACAGATATAGGGAGAGTTGTAGGGCTGGAGGAGGTTACAGCGATAGGGAGGATTGTAGGGCTGGAGGAGGTTACAGATATAGGGAGAGTTGTAGAGCTGGAGGAGGTTACAGCGATAGGGAGAGTTGTAGGGCTGGGGGAGGTTACAGAGATAAGGAGTGTTGTAGGGCCTGGAGGAGGTTTCAGGGATAGGGAGGGTTGTCGGGGCTGGAGGAGGTTACAGAGATAGGGAGAGTTGTAAGGCTGGAGGAGGTTACAGAGATAGGGAGGATTGTAGGGCTGGAGGAAGTTACAGATATAGGGAGAGTTGTAGGGCTGGAGGAGGTTACAGAGATAGGGAGGGTTGTAGGGCTGGAGGAGGTTACAGAGATAGGGAGAGTTGTAGAGCTGGAGGAGGTTACAGCGATAGGGAGAGTTGTAGGGCTGGAGGAGGTTACAGAGATAAGGAGTGTTGTAGGGCCTGGAGGAGGTTACAGAGATAGATAGGTTGTAGCGGCTGGAGGAGGTTACAGAGATAGGGAGGGTTGTAGGGCTGGAGGAGGTTACAGAGATAGGGAGGGTTGTAGGGGCTGGAGGAGGTTACAGAGATAGATAGGTTGTAGGGGCTGGAGGAGGTTACAGAGATAAGGAATGTTTTAGGGCCTGGAGGAGGTTACAGAGATAGGGAGAGTTGTAGAGCTGGAGGAGGTTACAGAGATAGGGAGGGTTGTAGGGCTGGAGGAGGTTACAGAGATAGGGAGGGTTGTAGGGCTGGAGGAGGTTACAGAGATAGGGAGTGTTGTAGGGGCTGGAGGAGGTTGCAGGGATACGGAGGGTTGTAGGGCTGGAGGAGGTTACAGAGATAGGGAGTGTTGTAGGGCTGGAGGAGGTTACAGAGATGGGGAGAATTGTAGGGCTGGAGGAGGTTACAGAGATAAGGAATGTTTTAGGGCCTGGAGGAGGTTACAGAGATAGGGAGGGTTGTAGGGGCTGGAGGAGGTTACAGAGATAGATAGGTTGTAGGGGCTGGAGGATGTTGCAGGGATAGGGAGAGTTGTAGGGCTGGAGGAGGTTACAGAGATAGGAAAGGTTGTAGGGGCTGGAGGAGGTTACAGAGATAGGGAGGGTTGTAGGAGCTGGAGGATGTTACAGAGATAGGGAGGGTTGTACGGCTGGAGGAGGTTACAGATATAGGGAGAGTTGTAGGGCTGGAGGAGGTTACAGCGATAGGGAGGATTGTAGGGGCTGGAGGAGGTTACAGAGATAGGGAGGGTTGTATTGGCTGGAGGAGGTTACTGAGATAGGGAGCGTTGTAGGGTTGGAGGAGGTTACAGAGTTAGGGAGTGTTGTAGGGGCTGGAGGAGGTTACAGAGATAGGAAAGGTTGTAGGGGCTGGAGGAGGTTACAGAGATAGGGAGGGTTGTAGGAGCTGGAGGATGTTACAGAGATAGGGAGGGTTGTAGGGCTGGAGGAGGTTACAGATATAGGGAGAGTTGTAGGGCTGGAGGAGGTTACAGCGATAGGGAGGATTGTAGGGCTGGAGGAGGTTACAGATATAGGGAGAGTTGTAGAGCTGGAGGAGGTTACAGCGATAGGGAGAGTTGTAGGGCTGGGGGAGGTTACAGAGATAAGGAGTGTTGTAGGGCCTGGAGGAGGTTTCAGGGATAGGGAGGGTTGTCGGGGCTGGAGGAGGTTACAGAGATAGGGAGAGTTGTAAGGCTGGAGGAGGTTACAGAGATAGGGAGGATTGTAGGGCTGGAGGAAGTTACAGAGATAGGGAGAGTTGTAGGGCTGGAGGAGGTTACAGAGATAGGGAGGGTTGTAGGGCTGGAGGAGGTTACAGAGATAGGGAGAGTTGTAGAGCTGGAGGAGGTTACAGCGATAGGGAGAGTTGTAGGGCTGGAGGAGGTTACAGAGATAAGGAGTGTTGTAGGGCCTGGAGGAGGTTACAGAGATAGGGAGGGATGTAGGGCTGGAGGAGGTTACAGAGATAGATAGGTTGTAGCGGCTGGAGGAGGTTACAGAGATAGGGAGGGTTGTAGGGCTGGAGGAGGTTACAGAGATAGGGAGGGTTGTAGGGGCTGGAGGAGGTTACAGAGATAGATAGGTTGCAGGGGCTGGAGGAGGTTACAGAGATAGATAGGCTGTAGGGGCTGGAGGAGGTTACAGAGATAGGGAGGGTTGTAGGGCTGGAGGAGGTTACAGAGATAGGGAGTGTTGTAGGGGCTGGAGGAGGTTGCAGGGATACGGAGGGTTGTAGGGCTGGAGGAGGTTACAGAGATAGGGAGTGTTGTAGGGCTGGAGGAGGTTACAGAGATGGGGAGAATTGTAGGGCTGGAGGAGGTTACAGAGATAAGGAATGTTTTAGGGCCTGGAGGAGGTTACAGAGATAGGGAGGGTTGTAGGGGCTGGAGGAGGTTACAGAGATAGATAGGTTGTAGGGGCTGGAGGATGTTGCAGGGATAGGGAGAGTTGTAGGGCTGGAGGAGGTTACAGAGATAGGGAGAATTGTAGGGCTGGAGAGTTTAAAGAGATAAGGAGTGTTGTAGGTGCTGGAGTAGGTTACAGAGATAGGGAGGGTTGTTGGGCTGGAGGAGGTTACAGAGACAGGGTGGGTTGTAGGGCTGGAGGAGGTTACAGAGATAGGGAGGGTTGTTGGGCTGGAGGAGGTTATAGAGATAGGGAGGGTTGTAGGAGCTGGAGGTGGTTACAGAGATAGGGAGGGTTGTAGGGGCTGGAGGAGGTTACAGAGATAGGGAGAGTTGTAGGGCTGGACGAGGTTACAGAGATAGGGAGTGTTGTAGGGGCTGGAGGAGGTTGCAGGGATAGGGAGGGTTGTAGGGCTGGAGGAGGTTACAGAGATAGGGAGAGTTGTTGGGCTGGAGGAGGTTACAGAGATAGGGAGGATTGTAGGGCTGGAGGAGGTTACAGAGATAGGGAGAGTTGTTGGGCTGGAGGAGGTTACAGAGATAGGGAGGGTTGTCGGGCTGGAGGAGGTTACAGAGATAGGGAGGATTGTAGGGCTGGAGGAGGTTACAGAGATAGGGAGAGTTGTAGGGCTGGAGGAGGTTACAGAGATAGGGAGGGTTGTAGGGCTGGAGGAGGTTACAGAGATAGGGAGAGTTGTAGGGCTGGATGAGGTTGCAGAGATAGGGGGTGTTGTCGGGGCTGGAGGAGGTTACAGAGATAGGGAGGGTTGTAGGGCTGGAGGAGGTTACAGAGATAGGGAGAGTTGTAGGGCTGGATGAGGTTACAGAGATAGGGGGTGTTGTCGGGGCTGGAGGAGGTTACAGAGATAGGGAGGGAGGTAGGGGCTGGAGAAGGTTACAGAGATAGGGAGGGGCGAGGAGCCCATTGAGGGATTTGAACTAGAGAATGAGAATTTTAGAATTGAGGCGTTGCAAGGCTGGGAGCCAATGTAGGTCAGCGAGCATGGGGGCGGGTGTGGAGTGGTGTTGGTTGAATGGGACTTGGTGCGAGTTGGTACACAGGACAGCAGAGTTTCCGATGAGTTGAAGTTGATGAAAGGTGGAAGATGGGAGGCAGTTCAGCAGAGCATTGGAATAGTCGAGTCTGCAGGTCACAGAGGGCACGGATGAGGGTTTTAGCAGCAGGCGAACTGTTGTTAAAATATCTTTACCCAGAGAATGGTGAGAATGTGGAACTCGATACAGTGGGAGTGGTTGAGGCGAAGAGTATAGATGCATTTAAGGGGTAGCTTGATAAAAACATGAGGGAGAAAGGAATGGAAGGATGTGTTGATGGGGTGAGATGAACCTCCCATTCTGTGACCCCAGATGTTGAATTTTGCATCACCCTGTGGAACACAGGAGCAGGAGGAGGCCATTCAGCCCCTTGAGCCTGTTACACGGGAACAGGAGGCGGTCATTCAGCCCCTCGAGCCTTTTACACAGGAACAGGAGGAGGCCATTCAGCCCCTCGAGCCTGTTACACAGGAACAGGAGGAGGCCATTCAGCCCCTCGAGCCTGTTACACAGGAACAGGAGGAGGCCATTAAGCCCCTCTATCCTGTTACACAGGAACAGGAGGAGGCCATTCAGCCCCTCGAGCCTGTTACACAGGAACAGGAGGAGGCCATTCAGCCCCTCGAGCCTGTTACACAGGAACAGGAGGAGGCCATTCAGCCCCTCGAGCCTGTTACACAGGAACAGGAGGAGGCCATTCAGCCCCTCGAGCCTGTTACACAGGAACAGGAGGAGGCCATTCAGCCCCTCGAGCCTGTTACACAGGAACAGGAGGAGGCCATTCAGCTCCTTGAACCTGTTACACAGGAACAGGAGGAGGCCCATTCAGCCCCCTCGAGCCTGTTACACAGGAGCAGGAGGAGGCCATTCAGCCCCTCGAGCCTGTTACACAGGAACAGGAGGAGGCCATTAAGCCCCTCTATCCTGTTACACAGGAACAGGAGGAGGCCATTCAGCCCCTCGAGCCTGTTACACAGGAACAGGAGGAGGCCATTCAGCTCCTTGAACCTGTTACACAGGAACAGGAGGAGGCCCATTCAGCCCCCTCGAGCCTGTTACACAAGAACAGGAGGAGGCCCATTCAGCCCCCTCGAGTCTGTTATACAGGAACAGGAGGAGGCCCATTCAGCCCCCTCGAGTCTGTTACACAGGAACAGGAGGAGGCCATTCAGCTCCTCGATCTGTTACACAGGAACAGGAGGAGGCCCATTCAGCCCCTCGAGCCTGTTACAAGCGAAGAGGAGGAGGCCATTCAGCCCCTCGAGCCTGTTACCCAGGAACAGGAGGAGGCCATTCAGCACCTCGAGCCTGTTACACGGGAACAGGAGGAGGCCATTCAGCCCCTCGAGCCTGTTACATGGAACAGCAGGAGGCCATTCAGCCCCTCGAGCCTGTTACACGGGAACAGGAGGAGGCCATTCAGCCCCTCGAGCCTGTTACACAGGAACAGGAGGAGGCCATTCAGCCCCCTCGATCCTGTTACTCAGGTGCAGGAGGAGGCCATTCAGCTCCTCGAGCCTGTTACACAAGAACAGGAGGAGGCCATTCAGCCCCCTCGATCCTGTTACTCAGGTGCAGGAGGAGGCCATTCAGCCCCCTCGAGTCTGTTACACAGGAACAGGAGGAGGCCCATTCAGCCCCCTCGAGTTTGTTACACAGGAACAGGAGGAGGCCATTCAGCTCCTCGATCTGTTACACAGGAACAGGAGGAGGCCCATTCAGCCTCTCGAGCCTGTTACAAGCGAACAGGAGGAGGCCATTCAGCCCCTCGAGCCTGTTACACAGGAACAGGAGGAGGCCATTCAGCACCTCGAGCCTGTTACACGGGAACAGGAGGAGGCCATTCAGCCCCTTGAGCCTGTTACATGGAACAGCAGGAGGCCATTCAGCCCCTCGAGCCTGTTCCACGGGAACAGGAGAAGGCCATTCAGCCGCTAGAGCCTGTTACACGGGAACAGGAGGAGGCCATTCAGCCCACTCGAGCCTGTTACACAGGAACAGGAGGAGGCCCATCAGCCCCTTGAGCCTGTTATACAGGAACAGGAGGAGGAAATTCAGCCCCTCGAGCCTGTTACACAGGAACAGGAGGAGGCAATTCAGCCCCTCGAGCCTGTTACACCGGAACAGGAGGAGGCCATTCAGCCCCTCGAGCCTGTTACACAGGAACAGGAGGAGGCCCTTCAGCCTCTCGAGCCTGTCACACGGGAACAGGAGGAGGCCATTGATCCCCTCGAGCCTGTTACACAGGAACAGGAGGAGGTCATTCAGCCCCTCGAGCCTGTTACACTGGAACAGGAGGAGGCCATTCAGCCCCTCGAGCCGGTTACACAGGAACAAGGAGGAGGCCATTCAGACCCTCGAGCCTGTTACACAGGAACAGGAGGAGGCCATTCAAACCCTCGAGCCTGTTACACAGGAACAGGAGAAGGCCATTCAGCCCCTCGAGCCTGTTACACGGGAACAGCAGGAGGCCATTCAGCCCCTCGAGCCTGTTACACGGGAACAGGAGGAGGCCATTCAGCCCCCTCGAGCCTGTTACACAGGAACAGGAGGAGGCCATTCAGCCCCCTCGATCCTGTTACTCAGGTGCAGGAGGAGGCCATTCAGCTCCTCGAGCCTGTTACACAAGAACAGGAGGAGGCCCATTCAGCCCCCTCGAGTCTGTTACACAGGAACAGGAGGAGGCCCATTCAGCCCCCTCGAGTCTGTTACACAGGAACAGGAGGAGGCCATTCAGCTCCTCGATCTGTTACACAGGAACAGGAGGAGGCCCATTCAGCCTCTCGAGCCTGTTACAAGCGAACAGGAGGAGGCCATTCAGCCCCTCGAGCCTGTTACACAGGAACAGGAGGAGGCCATTCAGCACCTCGAGCCTGTTACACGGGAACAGGAGGAGGCCATTCAGCCCCTTGAGCCTGTTACATGGAACAGCAGGAGGCCATTCAGCCCCTCGAGCCTGTTCCACGGGAACAGGAGAAGGCCATTCAGCCCTAGAGCCTGTTACACGGGAACAGGAGGAGGCCATTCAGCCCACTCGAGCCTGTTACACAGGAACAGGAGGAGGCCCATCAGCCCCTTGAGCCTGTTATACAGGAACAGGAGGAGGAAATTCAGCCCCTCGAGCCTGTTACACAGGAACAGGAGGAGGCAATTCAGCCCCTCGAGCCTGTTACACCGGAACAGGAGGAGGCCATTCAGCCCCTCGAGCCTGTTACACAGGAACAGGAGGAGGCCCTTCAGCCTCTCGAGCCTGTCACACGGGAACAGGAGGAGGCCATTGAGCCCCTCGAGCCTGTTACACAGGAACAGGAGGAGGTCATTCAGCCCCTCGAGCCTGTTACACTGGAACAGGAGGAGGCCATTCAGCCCCTCGAGCCGGTTACACAGGAACAAGGAGGAGGCCATTCAGACCCTCGAGCCTGTTACACAGGAACAGGAGGAGGCCATTCAAACCCTCGAGCCTGTTACACAGGAACAGGAGAAGGCCATTCAGCCCCTCGAGCCTGTTACACAGGATTGCTGATCATCTTCCAACATTCGATGGAATCTGGAACTGTACCCATGGATTGGAGGGTAGCTAATATTACCCCACTATTCAAAAAGGGTGGTAGAGAGAAAGCGGGGAATTATAGACCGGTTAGCCTGACATCGGTAGTGGGGAAAATGCTAGAGTCCATTATAAAGGATGTAATAGCTGAGCACTTGAAAAACAGTGACAGGATCGGACAAAGTCAACATGGATTTACAAAAGGTAAATCGTGCTTGACTAATCTACTGGAATTTTTTGACGATTTAACTGAGAAAATAGATAAGGGAGAACCAGTAGATGTGGTGTATGTGGACTTTCAAAAGGCTTTCGATAAGGTCCCGCATAAGAGATTAGTGTGTAAAGTTAAGGCATGTTGAGTTTTGCCCCACTCTGTCTCTCCAAGTGTTGTGTTTTGCCCCACTCTGTGTCCCCAGGTGTTTTTCCCCACTCTGTGACCCCCAGGTGTTTTGCTCCACTCTGGGTCCCAAGGTGTTTTGCCCCACTCTGGGTCCCCAGGTGTTTTGCCCCACTCTGTAACCCCAGATGTTGAGTTTTGCCCCACTCTGTGTCCCCAGGTGTTTTGCCCCACTCTGTGACCCCAGATGTTTTGCCCCACTCTGTAACCCCAGATGTTGAGTTTTGCCCCACTCTGTGTCCCCAGGTGTTTTGCCCCACTCTGTGACCCCAGATGTTGTGTTTTGCCCCACTCTGGGTCCACAGGTGTTTTGCCCCACTCTGTGTCCCCAATTGTTGATTTTTGCCCCACTCTGTGACCCCAGATGTTGCGTTTTGCCCCACTCTGGGTCCCCAGGTGTTTTGCCCCACTCTGTGTCCCCAGGTGTTGAGTTTTGTCCCGCTCTGTGTCCCCAGATGTTGAGTTTTGCCCCACTCTGTGACCCCAGATGTTGCGTTTTGCCCCACTCTGAGTCCCCAGGTGTTTTGCCCCACTCTGTGTCCCCAGGTGTTGAGTTTTGCCCCACTCTGTGACCCCAGATGTTGCGTTTTGCCCCACTCTGTGACCCCAGATGTTTTGCCCCACTCTGTGTCCCCAGATGTTGAGTTTTGCCCCACTCTGTGTCCCCAGGTGTTGAGTTTTGCCCCACTCTGTGACCCCAGATGTTGCGTTTTGCCCCACTCTGTGACCCCAGATGTTTTGCCCCACTCTGTGTCCCCAGATGTTGAGTTTTGCCCCACTCTGTGTCCCCAGATGTTGAGTTTTGCCCCACTCTGTGACCCCAGGTGTTGCATTTTGCCCCACTCTGTGACCCCAGGTGTTTTGCCCCACTCTGTGTCCCCAGGTGTTTTGCCCCACTCTGTGACCCCAGGTGTTTTTCCCCACTCTGGGTCCCCAGATGTTGAGTTTTGCCCCACTCTGTGACCCCAGGTGTTGAGTTTTGCCCCACTCTGTGACCCCAGATGTTGCGTTTTGCCCCACTCTGTGACCCCAGATGTTTTGCCCCACTCTGTGTCCCCAGATGTTGAGTTTTGCCCCACTCTGTGTCCCCAGGTGTTGAGTTTTGCCCCACTCTGTGACCCCAGATGTTGCGTTTTGCCCCACTCTGTGACCCCAGATGTTTTGCCCCACTCTGTGTCCCCAGATGTTGAGTTTTGCCCCACTCTGTGTCCCCAGATGTTGAGTTTTGCCCCACTCTGTGACCCCAGGTGTTGCATTTTGCCCCACTCTGTGACCCCAGGTGTTTTGCCCCACTCTGTGTCCCCAGGTGTTTTGCCCCACTCTGTGACCCCAGGTGTTTTTCCCCACTCTGGGTCCCCAGATGTTGAGTTTTGCCCCACTCTGTGACCCCAGGTGTTGAGTTTTGCCCCACTCTGTGACCCCAGATGTTGCGTTTTGCCCCACTCTGTGACCCCAGGTGTTTTGCCCCACTCTGTGTCCCCAGGTGTTTTGCCCCACTCTGTGTCCCCAGGTGTTGAGTTTTGCCCCACTCTGTGTCCCCAGGTGTTGAGTTTTGCCCCACTCTGTGTCCCCAGGTGTTTTGCCCCACTCTGTGACCCCCACGTGTTGAGTTTTGCCCCACTCTGTGTCTCCAGGTGTTTTGCCCCACTCTGGGTCCCCAGGTGTTTTGCCCCACTCTGTGTCTCCAGATGTTGTGCTTTGCCCCACTCTGGGTCCCCAGGTGTTTTGCCCCACTCTGTGTCCCCAGATGTTGTGCTTTGCCCCACTCTGTGTCCCCAGGTGTTTTGCCCCATTCTGTGTCCCCAGGTCTTGAGTTTTGCCCCACTCTGTGTCCCCAGATGTTGAGTTTTACCCCACTCTGTGACCCCTGGTGTTGAGTTTTGCCCCACTCTGTGTCCCCAGGTGTTTTGACCCACTCTGTGTCCCCAGGTGTTGTGTTTTGCCCCACTCTGTGTCCCCAGGTGTTTTGCCCCACTCTGTGTCCCCAGGTGTTGAGTTTTGCCCCACTCTGTGTCCCCAGGTGTTGAGTTTTGCCCCACTCTGTGTCCCCAGATGTTGAGTTTTACCCCACTCTGTGTCCCCAGGTGTTGAGTTTTGCCCCACTCTGTGTCCCCAGGTGTTTTGACCCACTCTGTGTCCCCAGGTGTTGTGTTTTGCCCCACTCTGTGTCCCCAGGTGTTGAGTTTTGCCCCACTCTGTGACCCCAGGTGTTTTGCCCCACTCTGTGTCCCCAGGTGTTGAGTTTTGCCCCACTCTGTGTCTCCAGGTGTTTTGCCCCACTCTGTGACCCCAGGAGTTTTGCCCCACTCTGTGACCCCAGGTGTTTTGCCCCACTCTGTGACCCCAGGAGTTTTGCCCCACTCTGTGACCCCAGGAGTTTTGCCCCACTCTGTGTCCCCCCGGTGTTTTGCCCCACTCTGTATTCCCAGATGTTGAATTTTGCCCCACTCTGTGACCCCAGGAGTTTTGCCCACTCTGTATCCCCAGGTGTTTTGCCCCACTCTGTGTCCCCAGGTGTTTTGCCCCACTCTGTGTCCCCAGGTGTTTTGCCCCACTCTGTGTCCCCAGGTGTTTTGCCCCACTCTGTGTCCCCAGGTGTTTTGCCCCACTCTGGGTCCCCCAGGTGTTGCGTTTTGGCCCTCCCCCATTGAGCGTGATGGAGAGGATGGCGGAATCAGTTGTCAACGTACGGTTTTCACACGAGGGCCCCTGGAACCCGGGGCCACACCGACATCTAGTGGGGGTGATGCACTCCCCCTGGTTCTGGCATTCCGGTTTACAGACAGCTGGAAAAGTAAAGGAAGATCCTGTTAGATCATCGAACAAGAGGCAAACTCAACGAGCTGTTCACTGGCCAGATATACATTATCAATTAACCATTGGCGGGAATTCCCAAATCTAATTCTAAAGATCACTCTGTCTCTCTCTCTCTGTCTCTCTCTCCCTCTATGTCTCTCTCTCCCTCTATGTCTCTCTCTCTCGCTGTCTCACTCTGTCTCTCTGTCTCACTCTGTCTCTCTGTCTCACTCTGTCTCTCTCTCTGTGTCTCCCTGTCTCTCGGTCTCTTTGTCTCTCTTAAAGTCTCTGCCTTTCTCTTTTTCTCTCTCTATCTCTCTCTCCCTCTCTCTCCCCCTCTCTCCCTCTCTGTCTCTCCCTCTCTACTTGTCTCTCTCTCTTTGTCTCTCTCTTTGTCTCTCTCTTTGTCTCTCTCTTTGTCTCTCTATTTGTCTCTCTCTTTGTCTCTCTCTTTGTCTCTCTCTGTCTCTCTCTCTCCGTCTCTCTCTCTCCGTCTCTCTCTCTCCGTCTCTCTCTATGTCTCTGTCGTCTCTCTCTGTCTCTCTCTGTCTCTCTCTGTCTCTCTCTGTCTATTTTCACCTCAGCAAATAATTTATAACGCGGAAGAATTTAAAAAATGTTGAAACAAAGTTCAAAGCTACAAACCGAAGTGAATAGTTGTGCGAGGATCACATACCTTGCGTACAATTTCCGTTTGCAACTGCCCAACCGGGACAGCACATCGTCCCGTTCCCGAGGAGGCTGGAAAATAACGTTCGAGAGCTGAGTTCATGCAGACCGCGAGACAGCGAGACTCCGAGCATCGAAGGGAAAAACACCGCGAACAACCACAGCATTCTCGCCGCAAGTTAGGAGGGAGGGGAGTATCTTTGAATCCTCAAATCATGGAATCATCTGATCACACTGTCAGACAGGTCACATTGCCACACAACCAGACAATCACACATTCAGAGAATCCCAGAATGATACAGCCCAGGACTGCAACAATCGACTGCAACAGGACATAGAAAGGCTAGCAGAATGGGCAGACAAGTGGCAGATGGAGTTTAACACAGAGAAGTGTGAGGTGATGCATTTTGGCAGAAGGAACAGGGAGAGGCAATATACACTTAATGGCACAGTTTTAAAGAGTGTGCAGGGACAGAGGGACCTGGGAGTTAATGTGCATTGGTCCCTGAAGGTGGCACGACATATTGAGAGAGTGGTTAGCAAAGCATATGGGATCTTGGGCTTCATAAATAGAGGTATTGAGTACAAAAGTAGAGAAGTTATGCTGAACCTTTAATAAGCGCTGGTTAGATCACAACTGGAGTATTGCGTGCAGTTCTGGTCACCACACTTTAGGAAGGATGTGAAGGCCCTTGAGAGGGTGCAGCGGAGATTTACCAGAATGGTTCTGGGATGGGGGATCTTAGCTACAAGGACAGGTTGGAGAAGCTGGATTTGTTTTCATTAGGGCAAAGGAGGTTGTGGGGTGATTTGATAGAGGTGTACAAGATTATGACGGGTTTGGATAGGCTAGACAGAGAAAGGCTGTTCCACTAGTTGATGGTACAAGGACTAGGGGACACAGATTTAAGGTTTTGGGCAAGAGATACAGGGGGGACGTGAGGAAAAACTTTTTTACGCAGCGAGTGGTGATGACCTGGAACTCGCTGCCGACGGAAGTGGTGGAAGCGGAGACACTCAATGTTTTCAAGGGGAGATTGGATAGTCACTTGAGGGAAATAAACTTGCAGGGCTACGGGGATAGAGCGGGGGAATGGGACTGACTGGATTGCTCTACAGAGAGCCGGCACGGACTTGATGGGCTGAATGGCCTCCTTCTGTGTCGCTTTGAATCTATGACTCTATGAATAACACACCGTGTGTTACTGGGTACAACACTCCTGTATAAATTATATAATAACACACCGTATGTTCTGCGGTGTAACACTCCTGTATATATATATTATATAATAACACACCGTGCGTTACTAGGTATAACACACCTGTCTATATAATATAACGACACACAGTGTGTTACTGGGTATAACACTCCTGCATATATTATATAATAACACACCGTGTCTTACTGGGTGTAACACTCCTGTATATATTATATAATAACACACCATGCATTACCGGGTATAACACTCCTGTATATATTATATAACAACACACCATGTGTTACCGGGTATAACGCTCCTGTATATATTATATAATAACACACCGTGTGTTACTGGGTATAACACTCTGTATATATTATATAATAACACACCGTGCGTTACTGGGTATAACGCTCCTGTATATATTATATAATAACACACCGTGTGTTACTGGGTATAACACTCTGTATATATTATATAATAACACACCGTGCGTTACTGGGTATAACACTCTGTATATATTATATAATAACACACCGTGTGTTACTGGGTATAACGCTCCTGTATATATTATATAATAACACACCGTGTGTTACTGGGTATAACACTCTGTATATATTATATAATAACACACTGTGTGTTACTGGGTATAACTCTCCTTTATATATTATATAATAACACACCGTGTGTTACTGTTATAACGCTCCTGTATATATTATATAATAACACACCGTGTGTTACCGGTATAACGCTCCTCCTGTATATATTATATAATAACACACCGTGTGTTACTGGGTATAACGCTCCTGTATATATTATATAATAACACACCGTGTGTTACTGGGTATAACAGTCCTGTATATATTATACAATAACACACCGTGTGTTACTGGGTATAACACTCCTGTATATATTATATAATAACACACCGTGCGTTACTGGGTATAACACTCCTGTATATATTATATAATAACACACCGTGCGTTACTGAGTATAACGCTCCTGTCTATTATATAATAACACACCGTGTGTTACTGGGTATAACACTCCTGTATATATTATATAATAACACACCGTGTGTTACTGGGTATAAATCTCCAGTATATTGGATAATAACATGGTGGCCTCCTTCTGTGCCGTTATGACTCTATGAGGAGGCCATTCGGCCCATCGTGCCTGTGCCGGCTCTTTGACAGAGCTAGCCAATCAGTCCCACACTCCTCCCCTGCTCCTTCCCCATCGTCCTGCGAGATTTCTAACGGGGGTTGCGAATACCGTCTGTTGCTGTCAAGGAATCCTCTCGGAACAGAATTTTGATCCACTTTGCTTCCAATCGCGAGACTGAGGTGCCGGCTTGAGCCGGGGGGTTTTAACACTCCCGCGGTCTGGGTTCGGCCTCGGCTGGGCGTGACGGGTCAATCAGCTGACGCAGTGTCCAGGAAAACCCCTCGGGGCCAGCCGCAGGGCAGATCACACGGGGCGCTATTCGACCAGGGAGGCGGCACGGAATGGGCTTTCGTCTGTTTTACGACCCCTCCCGTCCCCCCCCACCCCGTCCGCCCTCCACGATTTTCTTTATGGTTGAAGTCATCGGACTGAGAGAGAGGCCGGGTGGGGGTGAGGGGGGGATTTGATCTTAAAGGTTGTGCGTTTGGGGGGGGGGGGGGGGGGGGGGAGGGGGCGACCGAACTGCGGAGCACGTCGAAACGACTGCCGGCACCCGAAGGCAAATGGTATGTTGGCCTTCATAGCGAGAGGATTCGAGTACAGGAGCAAGGATGTCTTGCTGCAGTTGTACAAGGCCTTGGTGAGACCACACCTTGAGTATTGTGTGCAGTTTTGGTCGCCTTATCTGAGGAAGGATGTTCTTGCCATAGAGGGAGTGCAGCGAAGATTCACCAGACTGATACCTGGGATGGCAGGAATGACGTATGAAGAGAGATTGGGTCGTTTAACCTTATACTCGCTGGAGTTTAGAAGAATGAGAGGGGATCTCATTGAAACTTACAAAATTCTAACAGGACTAGACAGACTAGATGCAGGAAGAATGTTCCCGATGGCAGGGGGAGTCCAGAACCAGGGGTCACAGTCTAAAGATAAGGGGTAAGCCATTTAGGACAGAGATGAGGAGGAATTTCTTCACCCAGAGAGTGGTGACCCTGTGGAATTCTCTACCGCAGAAGGTAGTTGAGGCCAATTCATTAAATATATTCAAGAATGAGTTAGATATATTTCTTAAAGCTAAAGGTATCAAGGGATATGGGGAGAAAGCAGGGACAGGGTACTGAGTTTGGATGATCAGCCATGATCGCATTGAATGGCGGAGCAGGCTCGAGGGGCCGAATGGCCTACTCCTGCTCCTATCTTCTCTGCTTCTATG
>JASTWF010000107.1:820356-863433 GCA_030390025.1 Squalus acanthias | reverse complement strand
CGGTTCAGTCTGAGAGAGGGGACGGTTCAGTCTGAGAGAGGGTGCGGTTCAGTCTGAGAGAGGGGCCAGTTCAGTCTGAGGGAGGGGACGGTTCAGACTGAGAGAGGGGACGGTTCAGTCTGAGAGAGGGGACGGTTCAGTCTGAGAGAGGGGTGGTTCAATCTGAGAGAGGGGGGTTCAGTCTGAGAGAGGGGACGGTTCAGTCTGAGAGAAGGTACGGTTCAGTCTGAGAGAGGGGACGGTTCAGTCTGAGAGAGGGGACGGTTCAGTCTGAGAGAGGGGGAGGTTCAGTCTGAGAGAGGGGCCGGTTCAGACTGAGAGAGAGGGTTCAGTCTGAGAGAGGGGTGGTTCAATCTGAGAGAGGGGGGTTCAGTCTGAGAGAGGGGACGGTTCAGTCTGAGAGAAGGTACGGTTCAGTCTGAGAGAGGGGACGGTTCAGTCTGAGAGAGGGGACGGTTCAGTCTGAGAGAGGGGACGGTTCAGTCTGAGAGAGGGGACGGTTCAGTCTGAGAGAGTGGGCGGTTCAGTCTGAGAGAGGGGGCGGTTCAGTCTGAGAGAGGGGGCGGTTCAGTCTGAGAGAGGGGGCGGTTTAGTCTGAGAGAGGGTGCGGTTCAGTCTGAGAGAGGGGACGGTTCAGTCTGAGAGAGGGGTGGTTCAGTCTGAGAGAGGGGGGTTCAGTCTGAGAGAGGGGACGGTTCAGTTTGAGAGAGGGGACGGTTCAGTCTGAGAGAGGGGTGGTTCAGACTGAGAGAGGGGGGTTCAGTCTGAGAGAGGAGACGGTTCAGACTGAGAGAGGGGGCGGTTCAGTCTGAGAGAGGGGGGGTTCAGTCTGAGAGAGGGGGCGGTTCAGTCTGAGAGAGGGGACGGTTCAGACTGAGAGAGGGGGCGGTTCAATCTGAGAGAGGGGGGGGTTCAGTCTGAGAGTGGGGACGGTTCAGACTGAGAGAGGGGACGGTTCAGTCTGAGAGAGGGGTTGTTTCAATCTGAGAGAGGGGACGGTTCAGTCTGAGAGAGGGGATGGTTCAATCTGAGAGAGGGGACGGTTCAGTCTGAGAGAGGGGGCGGTTCTGTCTGAGCGAGGGGGCGGTTCAGTCTGAGAGAGGGGGCGGTTCAGTGTGAGCGAGGGGGTGGTTCAGTGTGAGAGAGGGGGAGGTTCTGTCTGAGAGAGAGGGAGGTTCTGTCTGAGAGAGGGGGCGGTTCAGTCTGAGAGAGGGGACGGTTCAGTCTGAGAGAGGGGCAGGTCAGTCTGAGAGAGGGGACGGTTCAGTCTGAGAGAGGGGCGGCTCAGTCTGAGAGAAGGGACGGTTCAGTCCGAGAGAGGGGACGGTTCAGTCCGAGAGAGAGGACGGTTCAGTCCGAGAGAGGGGGCGTTTCAGTCCGAGAGAGGGGGCGGTTCAGTCTGAGAGAGGGGGCGGTTCAGTCTGAGAGAGTGGGCGGTTCAGTCTGAGAGAGGGGGCGGTTCAGTCTGAGAGAGGTGGGTTCAGTCTGAGAGAGGTGGGTTCAGTCTGAGAGAGGGGGCGGTTCAGTCTGAGAGAGGCGGCGGTTCAGTCTGAGAGAGGGGGCGGTTCAGTCTGAGAGAGGGGAGGGTTCAGTCTGAGAGAGGGGAGGGTTCAGTCTGAGAGAGGGGGCGGTTCTGTCTGAGCGAGGGGGCGGTTCAGTCTGAGAGAGGGGGCGGTTCAGTGTGAGCGAGGGGGTGGTTCAGTGTGAGAGAGGGGGAGGTTCTGTCTGAGAGAGAGGGAGGTTCTGTCTGAGAGAGGGGGCGGTTCAGTCTGAGAGAGGGGACGGTTCAGTCTGAGAGAGGGGCAGGTCAGTCTGAGAGAGGGGACGGTTCAGTCTGAGAGAGGGGCGGCTCAGTCTGAGAGAAGGGACGGTTCAGTCCGAGAGAGGGGACGGTTCAGTCCGAGAGAGAGGACGGTTCAGTCCGAGAGAGGGGGCGTTTCAGTCCGAGAGAGGGGGCGGTTCAGTCCGAGAGAGGGGGCGGTTCAGTCTGAGAGAGGGAGCGGTTCAGTCTGAGAGAGGGGGCGGTTCAGTCTGAGAGAGGGGGCGGTTCAGTCTGAGAGAGGGGGCAGTTCAGTCTGAGAGAGGGGGCGGTTCAGTCTGAGAGAAGGGACGGTTCAGTCTGAGAGAGGGGACGGTTCAGTCTGAGAGAGGGGGTGGTTTAGTCCGAGAGAGGGGGGGTTCAGTCTGAGAGAGGGGGGGTTCAGTCTGAGAGAGGGGGCGGTTCAGTCTGAGAGAGGGGGCGGTTCAGTCTGAGAGAGGGGGCGGTTCAGTCTGAGAGAGGGAACGGTTTGGTCTGAGAGAGGGGACGGTTCAGACTGAGTGTGTGGGTGTTCAGACTGAGAGAGGGGCGGTTCAGTCTGAGAGAGGGGGCAGTTCAGTCTGTGTGAGGGGACGGTTTAGTCTGAGAGAGGGGGAGTTCAGTCTGAGAGAGAGGGGGTTCAGTCTGAGAGAGAGGGGGCGGTTCAGTCTGAGAGATGGGACGGTTCAGTCTGAGAGAGGGGGCGGTTCAGTCTGAGAGAGTGGGCGGTTCAGTCTGAGAGAGGGGGCGGTTCAGTCTGAGAGAGGTGGGTTCAGTCTGAGAGAGGTGGGTTCAGTCTGAGAGAGGGGGCGGTTCAGTCTGAGAGAGGCGGCGGTTCAGTCTGAGAGAGGGGGCGGTTCAGTCTGAGAGAGGGGAGGGTTCAGTCTGAGAGAGGGGAGGGTTCAGTCTGAGAGAGGGGACGGTCCAGTCTGAGAGAGGGGACGGTTCAGTCTGAGAGAGGGGACGGTTCAGTCTGAGAGAGGGGGCTGTTCAGACTGAGTTTGTGGGGTTCAGACTGAGAGAGAGGCGATTCAGACAGAGAGGGGTGTTTCAGACTTCGAGAGGTTTGGTTCAGTCTGAGAGAGGGGCGGCTGAGTCTGAGCGAGGGGGTGGTTCAGTCTGAGAGATGGGAGTATTTGATGGGACAGTGTAGAGGGAGATTGAATCTGTATCTAACCCGTGGTGTACCTGCCCTGCGGGTGTTTGATGGGACAGTGTAGAGGGAGATTTAATCTGTATCTAACCCGTGATGTACCTGCCCTGCGGGTGTTTGATGGGACAGCGTAGAGGGAGCTTTACTCTGTATCTAACCTGTGCTGTACCTGCCCTGGGAGTGTTTGATTGGACAGTGTAGAGGGAGCTTTACTCTGTATCTAACCCGTGCTGTTTTGACTGGGAGTGTTTGATGGGACAGTGTCGAGGGAGCTTTACTCTGTATCTAACCTGTGCTGTACCTGCCCTGGGCGTGTTTGATTGGATAGTGTAGAGGGAGCTTTACTCTGTATCGAACCCGTGCTGTACCTGCCGTGGGAGTGTTTGATTGGACAGTGTAGAGGGAGCTTTACTCTGTATCTAACCCGTGCTATACCTGCCCTGGGAGTGTTTGATGGGACAATGTAGAGGGAGCTTTACTCTGTATCTAATCTGTGCTGTACCTGCCCTGGGTTTGTTTGATGGGACCGTGAGGAGAAAGCTTTACTCTGTATCTAACATGTGCTGCACCTGTCCTTGGAGTGTTTGATGGGACAGTGTAGAGGAAGCTTTACTCTGTATCGAACCCTTGCTGTACCATCCCTGGGAGTGTTTGATGGGACACTGTGGTAGGAGCTTAACTCTGTATCTAACCTGTGCTGTACCTGCCCTGGGATTGTTTTATGGGGACAGTGTAGAGGGAGATTTACTCTGTATCTAACCCGTGTTGTACCTGCGCTGGGAGTATTTGATGGGGACAGTGTAGAGGGAGATTTATTCTGTATCTAACCCGTGCTGTACCTGCCCTGGGATTGTTTGATGGGGACAGTGTAGAGGGAGATTTACTCTGTATCTAACCCGTGTTGTACCTGCGCTGGGAGTATTTGATGGGGACAGTGTAGAGGGAGATTTATTCTGTATCTAACCCGTGCTGTACCTGCCCTGGGAGTGTTTGATGGGAACATTGTAGAGGGAGCTTTACCCTGTTTCTAACCCCGTACTTTACCTGCCCTGGGAGTGTTTGATGGGATAGTGTAGAGGGAGCTTTACTCTGTATCTAACCCGTGCTGTACCTGCCGTGGGAGTGTTTGATGGGACAGTGCAGAGGGAGCTTTACTCTGGATCTAACCCATGCTGTACCTGCCCTGTGAGTGTTTGACGGGACAATGTAGAGGGAGCTTTACTCTGCATCTAACCTGTGCTGCATCTCTCCTGGGAGTGTTTGATGGGACAGTGTAGAGAGCACTTTACTCTGTATCTAACACCGTGTTGTACCTTCCCTGGGATTGTTTGATGGGACAGTGAGGAGAAAGCTTTACTCTGTATCTAACCTGTGCTGTACCTGCCCTGGGATTGTTTGATGGGGACAGTGTAGAGGGAGATTTACTCTGTATCTAACCCGTGTTGTACCTGCGCTGGGAGTATTTGATGGGGACAATGTAGAGGGAGATTTATTCTGTATCTAACCCGTGCTGTACCTGCCCTGGGAGTGTTTGATGGGAACATTGTAGAGGGAGCTTTACCCTGTATCTAACCCCGTACTTTACCTGCCCTGCGAGTGTTTGATGGGCCAGTGTAGAGGGAGCTTTACTCTGTATCTAACCCGTGCTGTACCTGCACTGGGAGTGATTGATGGTACAGTGTAGAGGGAGCTTTACTCGGTATCTAACCCATGCTGGCCCTGTGCTGGGAGTGTTTGATGGGAACATTGTAGAGGGAGCTTTACCCTGTATCTAACCCCGTACTTTACCTGCCCTGCGAGTGTTTGATGGGCCAGTGTAGAGGGAGCTTTACTCTGTATCTAACCCGTGCTGTACCTGCACTGGGAGTGATTGATGGGGACAGTGTAGAGGGAGATTTACTTTGTATCTAACCCGTGCTGTAACTAGATTCATAGAGTCGTAGAGTTATACAGGACAGAAAGAGGCCCTTCGGCCCATCGTGTCCGCGCCGGCCATCAAGCCCTGTCTATTCTAATCCCATTTTCATGGACTTGGTCCGTAGCCTTGTATGCTATGGCGTTTCAACTGCCCTTCTAAATGCTTCTTGAATGTTGTGAGGGTTCCTGCCTCTACCACCCTTTCAGGCAGTGAGTTCCAGATTCCAACCACCCTCTGGGTGAAAAAGTTTTTCCTCAAATCCCCTCTAAACCTCCTGCCCCTTACCTTGAAACTATGCCACCTGGTTATTGACCCCTCTACTAAGTGGGAAAGTTCCTTTCTATCTATCCTATCTATGCCCCTCATAATTTTGTACACCTCAATCAGGTTCCCCCTCAGCCTTCTCTGCTCTAAGGAAAACAACCCCAGCCTGTCCAGTCTCTCTTCATAGCTGAAAAGCTCCAGCCCAGGTAACATCCTGGTGAATCTCCTCTGCACCCTCTCTAATGCAATTACATCCCTCCTATAGTGTGGTGACCAGAAGTGCATACAGTATTCCAGCTGTGGCCTAACTAGCATTTTGTACAGCTCCATCATAACCTCCCTGCTCTTATATTCTATGCCTCGGTAACCCATATGCCTTTTTAACCACCTTATCTACCTGTCCTGCTGCCTTCAGGGATCTATGTACATGCACACCAAGGTCCCTCTGATCCTCTGTCCTTGCTAGGGTCCTACCATTCATTGTATATTCCCTTGCCTTGTTAGTCCTTCCAAAATGCATCACCTCTCACTTTTCAGGGTTAAATTCCATTTGCCACTGTTCTGCCCATCTAACCCGTCAATATCGTACTCTAGCCTGAGGCTTCCCTCCTCGCTATTTACCACCCCACTAATTTTTGTGTCATCTGCGAACTTACTGATCATACCTCCTACATTCATATCTAAATCATTAATGTACACTACAAACAGCAAAGGACACAGCACCGATCCCTGCGGTACACCACTGGACACAGGCTTCCAGTCACAAATACAACCTTCAAACATCACCCTCTGCCTCCTGCTACTAAGCCAATTTTGGATCCAATGTGCCAAATTGCCCTGGATCCCATGGGCTCTTACCTTCTTGACCAGTCTCCCATGTGGGACTTTGTCAAATGCCTTACTGAAGTCCATGTAGACTACATCGACTGCACTACCCTCATCTACACACCTAGTCACACCATCGAAAAAATAAATCAATATGGTGAAACATGATCTCCCCCTGACAAAGCCATGCTGACTATCCCTGATTAATCCCTGCCTCTCCAAGTGGAGACTAATTCTGTCCCTCAAAATTTTTTCCAATAATTTCCCTACCACTGATGTTAGGCTCACTGGCCTGTAATTCCCTGGTTTATCCCTACTACCCTTCTTGTACAATGGTACCACATTAGCTGTTCTCCAGTCCTCTGGCACATCCCCTGTGGCCAGAGAGGTTCTGAAAATCTGTGTCAGAGACCCTACAATCTCCTCCCTTGCCTCACACAGCAGCCTGGGATACATCCCGTCGGGCCTGGGGATTTATCCACTTTTAAGTCCGCTAAAACCGCTAGTACCTCCTCCCTCTCAATACTAATTTGTTCAAGTATATCACAATCCCCCTGCCTGATTTCTATGCCTACATCGTCCTTCTCCATAGTGAACACAGATGCAAAATATTCATTTAAAACCTCACCTACATCTTCCAGCTTTACACACAGATTGCCACTTTCACAGAATCACGGAATCGCCACAGTGCAGATAGAGGCCATTTCGGCCCATCGAGCCTGCACCGACACATATCCCCGTAACCCCACGTATATAATCCCCCTAACACTAATGGTCAATTTTTTATCATAGCCAAATCAACCTAACCCGCACATCTTTGGACCCTAATGGGCCGTACCCATTCCCTGGTTATCCTCTTGCCCTGAATATACTTATAAAACACCTTGGGATTTTCCTTTATTTTGCTCGCCAGTGTTTTTTCATGCCCCCTCTTCACTCTCCTAATTTCTTTTTTAAGTACCCCCCTGCACTTTCTATACTCCTCTACGGCTTCCACTGTTTTTAGTCCTTTGTATCTGCCAAAAGACTCCCATTTCTTCCTAATCCATTCTTGTATATCCCTTGACATCCAGGGTTCCCTGGGCTTGTTGGTCCCACCTTTGACCTTTACAGGAACATGTTGGCGCTGTACTCTCTCTATTTCCTTTCTGAAAGACTCCCATTGCTCTGATGTGGATTTTCCTACAAGTAGCTGATCCCAGTCCACTTTGGCCAGATCCTGCCTTATCATATTAAAATTGGCCTTCCCCCAATTTAGAACCTTTATTGCCGGTCCATCTTTGTCCTTTTCCATGACTACCTTAAATCTCAACGAATTATGGTCACTGTCACCAGAATGCTCTCCTACTGACACTTCTACCACTTGGCCGGCTACATTCCCTAGAATTAGGTCCAGTAACGGCCCCTCTCTTGTAGGACTTTCTACATGCTGGCTCAAAAAGCTCCCCTGGAAGCACTTTAAGAATTTCGCACCCTCTAAGCCTTTCACACTCTGACTATCCCAGTTAATGTTGGGGAAGTTGAAATCCCCGACTATTATTACCCTATTATTTCTACACTTCTCTGAGATTTGCCTACATATCTGTTCCTCTATCTCCCCCTGACTGTTTGGGGGCCTATAGTACACTCCCAGCAAAGTGCTTGCCCCCTTTTTGTTTTTAAGATCTACCCATATGGCCTCATGAGAGGAACCTGCTAACATTACATCCCTCCTTACAGCAGTAATTGACTCCTTGATTAATATTGCGACACCCCCTCCTCTTTTACACCCCCCTCTGTCTCACCTGAAGATTCTATACCCTGGAATATTGAGCTGCCAGTCCTGCCCCTCCCTCAACCATGTCTCTGTTTTAGCAACAATATCATACTCCCATGTGTTCATCAACACCTTCAATTCATCTGCCTTACTCATAAGACTCCTTGCATTAATATAAATGCTATCCAGCCTTGCCATACTCATGTAGACTACATCGACTGCACTACCCTCATCCACACACCTAGTCACCCCATCGAAAAAATAAATCAAATTGGTGAGACATGATCTCCCCCTGACAAAGCCATGCTGACTATCCCTGATTAATCCCTGCCTCTCCAAGTGGAGACTAATTCTGTCCCTCAAAATTTTTTCCAATAATTTCCCTACCACTGATGTTAGGCTCACTGGCCTGTAATTCCCTGGTTTATCTCTACTACCCTTCTTGTACAATGGTACCACATTAGTTGTTCTCCAGTCCTCTGGCACATCCCCTGTGGCCAGAGAGGTTCTGAAAATCTGTGTCAGAGACCCTACAATCTCCTCCCTTGCCTCACACAGCAGCCTGGGATACATCCCGTCGGGCCTGGGGATTTATCCACTTTTAAGTCCGCTAAAACCGCTAGTACCTCCTCCCTCTCAACACTAATTTGTTGAAGTATATCACAATCCCCCTGCCTGATTTCTATGCCTACATCGTCCTTCTCCATAGTGAACACAGATGCAAAATATTCATTTAAAACCTCACCTACATCTTTCGGCTTTACACACAGATTGTCACTTTGGTCCCTAATGGGCCCTACTCTTTCCCTGGTTATCGTCTTGCCCTTAATATACTTATAAAACACCTTGGCATTTTCCTTTATTTTGATCGCAGTGTTTTTTCATGCCCCCTCTTCACTCTCATAATTTCTTTTTTAAGTACCCCCCTGCACTTTCTATACTCCTCTACGGCTTCCACTGTTTTTAGTCCTTTGTATCTGCCAACAGACTCCCTTTTTTTCCTATTCCATTCTTGTATATCCCTTGACATCCAGGGTTCCCTGGGCTTGTTGGTCCCACCTTTGACCTTTACAGGAACATGTTGGCGTTGTACTCTATTTCCTTTCTGAAAGACTCCCATTGCTCTGATGTGGATTTTCCTACAAGTAGCTGATCCCAGTCCATTTTGGCCATATCCTGCCTTATCATATTAAAATCGGCCTTCCCCCAATTTAGAACCTTTATTTCCGGTCCATCTTTGTCCTTTTCCATGACTACCTTAAATCTCACCGAATTATGGTCACTGTCACCAGAATGCTCTCCTACTGACACTTCTACCACTTGCCCGGCTACATTCCCTAGAATTAGGTCCAGTACCGCCCCCTCTCTTGCAGGACCTTCTACATGCTGGCTCCAAAAGCTCTCCTGGATGCACTTTAAGAATTTCGCACCCTCTAAGCCTTTCACACTCTGACTATCCCAGTTCATATTGGGGAAGTTGAAATCCCCTACTATTATTACCCTATTATTTCTACTCTACTCTGAGATTTGCCTAAATATCTGTTCCTCTATCTCCCCCTGACTGTTTGGGGGCCTATAGTACACTCCCAGCAAAGTGCTTGCCCTCTTTTTGTTTTTAAGATCTACCCATATGGCCTCATTAGAGGAACCTGCTAAGATATCATCCCTCCTTACAGCAGCAATTGACTCCTTGATTAATATTGCGACACCCCCTCCTCTTTTACACCCCACTCTGTCTCGCCTGAAGATTCTATACCCCGGAATATTGAGCTGCCAGTCCTGCCCCTCCCTCAACCATGTCTCTGTGATAGCAACAATATCATACTCCCATGTGTTCATCAACACCTTCAATTCATCTGCCTTACTCGCAAGACTCCTTGCATTAATATAAATGCTATCCAGCCTTGCCATACTCCCTTGTGGCATTACATATTTGCTCTGCCTTCCAGGCTGACTTGTTTTTTCTGCTATATTTGGCTGTGCATCACCCCCAACTATAGCTCCACTCCGTATCCCATCCCCTTGCCAAGTTAGTTTAAACCCACCCCCCAACAGTACTAGCAAACCTCCCCGCAAGGATGTTGGTCCCGTTCCGGTTCAGGTGCAACCCGTCCGACTTGTACAAGTCCCACCTTCCCCAGAAGCAGACCCAGTGATCCATGAAACTAAAGCGCTCCCTCCTGCACCAACTCTTTAGCCATGCATTCATCTGCTCTATCCTCCTATTCCTATACTCACTAGCACGTGGCACCGGGAGTAATCCGATGGACTACGTGCTGACCACTCAGACAAACTCGCAATCGCAGGGAGCTGGTGGGCAAGCCTGGTCCGGGGCTTCCAGTGCCAATGGGCATCGACAGATTCCTCGCCATCTGCAGAAACTGCTCAAAGGAGAGCCCAAAGCTCTGGGGGTGAGAACAGAAATATCGGCCATTTGGGAGAGCCTTGTAGCAACAACAGGAAATCCTGTTCATGTGGATCCGAGACACCCGGGGACAGGCATCGATAAAGCCAAAGAGAGATAGATAGACAACTAGAGATAGATACAGGGAAAGAGATAGAGAGCAGAATGGCCTCCTCCTGTTCCTGTGTAACAGGCACGAGGGGTTGAATGGCCTCACCTGTTACGGTGTAACAGGCTCGAGGGGCTGAATAACCTCCTCCTATTCCTGTAGTATCAGGCTCGAGGGGCTGAATGGCTCCTGCTGTTCCCGTGTAACAGGCTTGAGGGGCTGAATGGCCTCCTCCTGTTCCTGTGTAACAGGCTCGAGGATGCTGAATGGCCACCTCCTGTTCCTGTGTAACAGGCTCGAGGGGCTGAATGGGCCTCCTCCTGTTCCTGTGTAACAGGCTCGAGGGTCTGAATGGCTTCCTCCTCTTCCTGTGTAACAGGCTCGAGGGGCTGAATGGCCTCCTCCTGTTGCTGTGTAACAGGCTTGAGGGGCTGAATGGCCTCCGCCTGTTCCTGTGTAACAGGCTCGAGGGGCTGAATGGCCTCTACCTGTTCCTGTGTAACAGACTCGAGGGGCTGAATGGACTCCTCCTATTCCTGTAGAACAGACTCGAGTGACTGTTGGAGGGGCAGTACTGAGGGAGCGCCGCACTGTCGGAGGCAGTACTGAGGGAATGCCGCACTGTCGGAGGGGCAGTACTGAGTGAGTGCTGCGCTGTCGGAGGGCAGTACTGAGAAGCGCTGCGCTGTCGGAGGGTCAGTACTGAGGAAGCGCCGCACTGTCCGAGGGGCAGTACTAAGAGAGCGCTGCACTGTGGATGGGCAGTAGTGAGGGAGCGCTGCAGTGTCGGAGGGGCAGTACTGAGGGAGTGCTGCACTGTCGGAGGGGCACTACTGAGGGAGCACTGCACTGTCGGAGGGGCAGTACTGAGGGAATGCCGCACTGTCGGAGGGGCAGTACTGAGTGAGTGCTGCGCTGTCGGAGGGGCAGTACTGAGGAAGCGCTGCGCTGTCGGAGGGTCAGTACTGAGGAAGCGCTGCACTGTCCGAGGGGCAGTACTAAGGGAGCGCTGCACTGTTGGATGGGCAGTAGTGAGGGAGCGCTGCACTGTCGGAGGGACAGTACTGAGGGAGCGCTGCACTTGCGGAGGGGCAGTACTGAGGAATGCTGCACTGTCGGAGGGGCAGTACCGAGGGAGCGCTGCACTGTCGGAGAGGCAGAACTGAGGGAGCTCTGCACTGTCGGAGGGGCAGTACTGAGGAAGCGTTGCACTGTCGGAGAGGCAGTACTGAGGAGTGCTGCACTTTCGGAGGGGCAGTACCGAGGGAGCGCTGCACTGTCGGAGAGGCAGTACTGAGGGAGCGCAGCACTTTTGGAGGGACATTACTGAGGGAGCGCTGCACTGTCGGAGGGGCAGTACTGAGGGAGCGCTGCACTGTCGGAGAGGCAGTACTGAGGGAGCGCCGCACTGATGGAGGGGCAGTACTGAGCGAGCACCTCACTGTCGAAGGGGTGGTACTGAGGGAGCGCTGCACTGTTGGAGGGGCAGTACTGAGGGAGCGCTGCACTGACGGAATGGGCAGTACTGAGGGAGCACCGCACTGTCAGAGGGGCTTTACTGAGGGAACACTGCACTGTCGGAGGGGCAGTACTGAGGGAGCGCTGCAGTGTCGGAGGGGCGGTACTGAGGGAGCGCTGCACTGTCAGAGGGACATTACTGAGGGAACGCTGCACTGTCGGAGGGGCAGTACTGAGGGAGCGCTGCACTGTCGGAAGGGTAGTAGTGAGGGAGCGCTGCATTGTCGGAGGGGCAGTACTGAGGGACCACTGCACTGTCGGAAGGGTAGTAGCTGAGGGAGCGCTGCACTGTCGGAGAGACAGTACTGAGGGAGCGCCGCACTGTCGGAGGGGAAGTACTGAGGGTGCGCTGCACTGTCGGAGGGGCTGTACTGAGGGAGTGCTGCACTGTCGGAGAGCCAGTACTGAGGGAGCGCTGCAGTGTCGGAGGGGCAGTACTGAGGGAGCGCTGCAGTGTCGGAGGGGCAGTACTGAGGGAGCGCTGCAGTGTCGGAGGGGCAGTACTGAGGGAGCGCTGCACTGTCGGAGGGGCAGTACTGAGGGAGCGCCGCACTGTCGGAGGGACAGTACTGAGGGAGCGCTGCAGTGTCGGAGGAGCAGTACTGAGGGAGCGCCGCACTGTCGGAGGGGAAGTACTGAGGGTGCGCTGCACTGTCGGAGGGGCAGTACTGAGGGAGCGCTGCAGTGTCGGAGGAGCAGTACTGAGGGAGCGCTGCACTGTCGGAGGGGCAGTACTGAGGGAGCGCTGCAGGGTCGGAGGGGTAGTCTTTACATTACAACGGTGAAAATTGTTCAAAAAAAATTCTTCATTCGTTTAAAGTGCTTTGGTTGTGATAGGTGCTGTAGAAATATTTTTTTCCTTCTTTCATCAAAATGTAATTGATTCCTTCCCCAAACCCCTACAACCTTCCGTATCTCTCTGTAACCTCCTCTGGCCCCTATAACCCTCCCTGTCTCTGTAACCTCCTCCAGCACTACTACCCTCCCTATCTCTGTAACCTCCTCCAGCCCCAACTACCCTCCCTATCACTGTAACCTCGTCCAGCCCTACACCCTCCCGATCTCTGTAACCTCCTCCAGCCCCTACAACCCTCCCTATCTCTGTAAACTGCTCCAGCCCTACAACACTCCCTATCTCTGTAAACTCCCCCAGCCCTACAACCCTCCCTATCTCTATAACCTCCTCCAGCCCCTGCAACCTTCCCTATCTCTGTATACTCCTCCAGCCCCTACAAAACTCCCTATCTCTGTAAACTCCTCCAGCCCTACAGCCCTCCCTAGCTCTCTGAACTCCTCCAGCCCTACAACCCTCCCTATCTCTGTAACCTCCTCCAGCCCTACAACCCTCCCGATCTCTAACTTCCTCCAGCCCCTACAACCCTCCCTATCTCTGTAACCTCCTCCACCCTCTACAACCCTCCCTATCTCTGAAACCTCATCAAGCCCTACAACCCTCCTTATTTCTCTAACCTCCTCCAGCCCCTACAACCCTCCCTATCTCTGTAACCTCCTCCAGCCCTGCACCCTCCCTATCTCTGTAAACTCCTCCAGCCCTACAGCCCTCCCTATCTCTCTGAACTCCTCCAGCCCTACAACCCTCCCTATCTCTGTAACCTCCTCCAGCCCTACAACCCTCCCTATCTCTAACTTCCTCCAGCCCCTACAACCCTCCCTATCTCTGTAACCTCCTCCACCCTCTACAACCCTCCCTATCTCTGAAACCTCCTCAAGCCCTACAACCCTCCTTATTTCTCTAACCTCCTCCAGCCCCTACAACCCTCCCTATCTCTGTAACCTCCTCCAGCCCTACACCCTCCCTATCTCTGTAAACTCCTCCAGCCCTACAACACTCCCTATCTCTGTAACCTCCTCCAGCCCCAAAAACCCTCCCTATCTCTGTAGCCTCCTCCAGCCCCTACAACCCTCACTATCTCTGTAAACTCCTCCAGCCCCTACAACCCTTTCTATCTCTGTAACCTCCTCCAGCCCTACAACCCTCCCTATCTCTGTAACCTCCTCCAGCCCCAACTACACTCCCTATCTCTGTAACTTCCTCCAGCCCCTACAACCCTCCCTATCTCTATAAACTCCTCCAGCCCCTACAACCCTCCCTATCTCTGTAACCTCCTCCAGCCCCTACAACCCTCCCTGTCTCTGTAACCTCCTCCAGCCCTACAACCCTCCCTATCTCTGTAACCTCCTCCAGCCCTACAACCCTCCCTATCTCTGTAACCTCCTCCAGCCCCTACAACCCTCCCTATCTCTGTAACCTCATCCAGCCTCTACAACCCTCCCTATCTCTGTAACCTCCTCCAGCCCCTACAACCCTCCCTATCTCTGTAACCTCCTCCAGCCCCTACAACCCTCCCTATCTCTGTAACCTCATCCAGCCCTACAACCCTCCCTATCTCTGTAACCACCTCCAGCCCTACAACCCTCCCTATCTCTGTAACTTCCTCCAGCCCCGACAACCCTCCCTATCTCTGTAACCTTCTCCACCATCTACAACCGTCCCTATCTCTGTAACTTCCTCCAGCCCTACAACCCTCCCTATCACTGTAACTTCCTCCAGCCCCTACAAAACTCCCTATCTCTGTAACCTCCTCCACCCTCTACAACCCTTCCTAGCTCTGTAACCTTCTCCAGCCCCTACAACCCACCCTATCTCTGATAACTCCTCCAGCCCTACAACCCTCCCTATCTCTGTAACCTCCTCCAGCCCTACAACCCTCCCTATCTCTGTAACCTTCTCCAGACCCTCAGCCCTCCCTATTTCTGTAACCTCCTCCAGTCCTACAACACTCCCTATCTCTGTAACCTCCTCCAGCCCCTTCAACCCTTCCTATCTCTGTAACCTCCAACAGCCCCTAAAACCCTCCCTATCTCTGTAACCTCCTCCAGCCCCTTCAACCCTTCCTATCTCTGTAACCACCAACAGCCCCTACAACCCTCCGTCTCTCTGTAACCTTCTCCAGCCCCTCAGCACTCCCTATCTCTGTAACATCCTCCAGCCCTACAACCCTCCCGATCTCTCTTGCCTCCTCCAGCCCTACAACCCTCCCTAGCTCTAAACTGCTCCAGCCCTACAACCCTCCCTATCTCTGTAACCTCCTCCAGCCCTACAACCCTCCCTATCTCTGTAAACTCCTCCAGCCCCGACAACCCTCCCTATCTCTGTAACCTCCTCCAGCCCCTACAACTCTCCCTATCTCTGTAACCTCCTCCAGTCCTACAACCCTCCCTATCTCTGTAACCTCCTCCAGCCCCTACAACTCTCCCTATCTCTGTAACCTCCTCCAGTCCTACAACCCTCCCTATCACTGTAACCTCCTCCAGCCCCTACAACCCTCCCTATCTCTGTAACCTCCTCCAGTCCTACAACCCTCCCTATCTCTGTAAACTCCTCCAGCCCCGACAACCCTCCCTATCTCTGTAACCTCCTCCAGCCCCTACAACCCTCCCTATCTCTGTAACCTCCTCCAGCACCGACAACCCTCCCTATCTCTGGAAAGTGGGACTAGGCTGGATAGCTCTTTGTCGGCCGGCACGGACAAGATGGGCCGAATGGCCTCCTTCTGTGCTGTAACATTCTTTGATTCGATGATTCTATGATTCCAGTGGCAAATGGAATTCAATCCAGAGAAGTGTGAGGTAATGCATTTGGGGAGGGCTAACAAGGCAAGGGAATACAATATAAATGGTAGGTCACTGAGAAGTGCAGAGGATAAGAGGGACCTTGGAGTGCATGTCCACAGATCCCTGAAGGTAGCAGGACAGGTAGATAAGGTGGTTAAGAAGGCATACGGGATACTTGCCTTCATTAGCCGTGGCATAGAATATAATCCCACGTACTCCCCGCGTAGGAGACTTTTACTGCCTCCCAAAGATACACAAAGCCAACACACCCGGACGTCCTATCGTATCAGGCAACGGAACCCTGCGTGAGAACCTCTCTGGGTACGTCGAGGGCATCCTGAAACCCATCGTACAGGGAACCCCCAGCTTCTGTCGCGACACTACAGACTTCTTGCAGAAACTCAGCACCCATGGACCAGTTGAACCAGGAACACTCCTCGTCACAATGGACGTATCGGCACTCTACACCAATATCCCCCACAATGACGGCATCGCTGCGACAGCCTCAGTACTCAACACCAACAACAGCCAATCTCCGGACGCCATCTTACAACTCATCCGCTTCATCCTTGACCACAATGTCTTCACCTTCGACAACCATTTTTTCACCCAAACACACGGAACAGCCATGGGGACCAAATTCGCACCCCAATACGCCAACATCTTCATGCACAAGTTCGAGCAAGACTTCTTCGCTGCACAGGACCTCCAACCAACGCTGTACACCAGATACATCGACGACATCTTCTTCCTTTGGACCCACGGCGAAGGATCACTGAAAGGACTACACGATAGCATCAACAGGTTCCATCCCACCATCAAACTCACCATGGACTACTCCTCAGAATCGGTTTCATTCTTGGACACACGAATCTCCATCAAAGACGGACGCCTCAGCACTTCACTCTACCGCAAGCCCACGGACAACCTCACGATGCTCCACTTCTCCAGCTTCCACCCTAACCACGTTAAAGAAGCCATCCCCTATGGACAAGCCCTGCGAATACACAGGATCTGCTCAGACGAGGAGGAACGCGATGGACACCTACGGACACTGAAAGACGCCCTCGTAAGAACGGGATATGACGCTCGACTCGTCGATCGACAGTTCCGACGGGCCACAGCGAAAAACCGCATAGACCTCCTCAGAAGACGAACACGGGACACAACCAACAGAGTACCCTACGTCGTCCAGTACTTCCCCGGAGCGGAAAAACTACGCCATGTTCTTCGCAGCCTTCAACATGTCATCGATGACGACGAACACCTTGCTAAGGCCATCCCCACGCCTCCACTACTCGCCTTCAAGCAGCCGCCTAAACTCAAAAGTACCATCGTTCGCAGCAGATTACCCATCTTTCAGGAGAACAGCAACCAAGACACCACACAACCCTGCCACGGCAACCTCTGCAAGACATGCCAAATCATGGACACAGATACCATCATTACACGTGAGGACACTACCCACCAGGTACACGGTACATACTCATGTGACTCGGCCAACGTTGTCTACCTGATACGTTGCAGTAAAGGATGCTCCAGAGCATGGTACATCGGCGAGACCATGCAGACACTGAGACAACGTATGAACGGACACCGCGCAACAATCGCCAGGCAGGAGGGTTGCCTCCCAGTCGGGGAACACTTCAGCAGCCAGGGGCATTCAGCCTCGGATCTGCGGGTAAGCGTTCTCCAAGGCGGCCTTCGAGATACACGACAGCGCAAAATCATAGAGCAGAAACTGATAGCCAAGTTCCGCACTCATGAGGATGGCCTCAATCGCGATATCGGGTTCATGTCACGATACAGAACGTGACTTGACGTCATGGCCGGTCTTCCCAGGTGTTTTTTTTTTTTAAAAAGACTAACACAAGAACACAAATTGACAGGATATGCAGCCAGCAGGTGGTTTGACACGTTGGACCCCCTGGGACACATCTCATTGTCTTGGCTGTGCTCTTTGTTGTAGGGAATAATGTGAATAGATTTTGTCTGGGTTTAAATTGTGAATTCTGGGAGATTCTCTCATTGCTAACTTACCTGACGAAGGAGCGAACTGCTTCGAAAGCTTGTAAAATTAAATAAATCTGTTGGACTATAACCTGGTGTTGTGCGACTTCTCATTTTTGTCCACCCCAGTCCAACACCGGCATCTCCACATCATAGAATATAAGAGCAGGGAGGTTATGCTTGAACTGTATAAAACACTAGTTAGGCCTCAGCTAGAGTGCTGCGTGCAGGTCTGGTCACCACATTACAGGAAGGATGTGATTGCCCCAGAGAGGCTACAAAGGAGATTTACGAGGATGTTGCCTGGGCTGGGGAATTTTAGCTATGAGGAAAGATTGGATAGGCTGGGGTTGTTTTCTTTGAAACAGAGGAGGCTGAGGGGAGACCTAATTGAGGTGTATAAAATTGAGGGGCTTGGATAGAGTGGATAGGAAGGATCTATTTCCCTTAGCAGAAGGGTCAATAACCAGGGGGGCACAGATTTAAAGTAATTGGTCGGAGGTTTAGAGGGGATTTGAGGGGAAATTTATTCACCCAGAGGGTGGTGGGGGTCTGGAACTCACTGCCTGAAAGGGTGGTCGAGGCAGAGACCCTCAGCACATTTAAAAAGTACTTGGATATGCACTTGAAGTGCCGTAACCTACAGGGCTACGGACCAAGAGCTGGAAAGTGGGACTAGGCTGATCATCCAAATTCAGTACCCTGTCCCTGCTTTCTGCCCATATCCCTTGATCCCTTTAGCCTTAAGAAATATATCTAACTCCTTCTTGAATATATTTAATGATTTGGCCTCAACTGCCTTCTGTGGTAGAGAATTCCACAGGTTCACCACTCTCTGGGTGAAGAAATTCCTCCTCATCTCAGTCCTAAATGGCTTACCCCTTATCTTTAGACTGTGACCCCTGGTTCTGGACTCCCCCACCATCGGGAACATCCTTCCTGCATCTAGTCTGTCTAGTCCTGTTAGAATTTTATAAGTTTCAATGAGATCCCCTCTCATTCTTCTAAACTCTAGCGAATATAAGCCCAATCGACCCAATCTCTCTTCATACGTCATTCCTGTCATCCCAGGTATCAGTCTGGTGAATCTTCGCTGCACTCCCTCCATGGCAAGAACATCCTTCCTCAGATAAGGCAACCAAAACTGCACACAATACTCAAGGTGTGGTCTCACCAAGGCCCTGTACAACTGCAGCAAGACATCCTTGCTCCTGTACTCGAATCCTCTCGCTATGAAGGCCAACATACCATTTGCCTTCTTAACCGCCTGCTGCACCTGCATGCTTACCTTCAGCGACTGGTGCACAAGGACACCCAGGTCTCGTTGCACTTCCCCTTTTCCCAATCTATTGCCGTTCAGATAATAATCTGCCTTCCTGTTTTTGCCACCAAAGTGGATAACCTCGCATTTATCCACATTGGCCATGCATCTGCCCAATCACCCAACCTGTCCAAATCATGCTGGAGTTTCTCTGCATCCTCCTCAAAGATTAGTGTGGGAGATGTGGGTTTCGATTCGTGGGGCACTGGCACCAGTACTGGGGAAAGAGAGAGCTGTTCTATTGGGACGGACTACACCTGAACCATGCTGGGACCAGAGTTCTAGCGAATCGAATAACTGGGGAGGTAGATAGAGATTTAAACTAAATTAGTGGGGAGGGGTCCCGGTGGAGAGAAATCTAGAATGCTAAAGAGAAAAGACAAGGAAGCAGTGCAGGAAAGTGATTGGGGTAAGGATAACCAGATTTATGTCAGGAAGGGACAGAGCGTATTAACAAAAGAGTCAACTAACAAATAGGGTCCGGGTAAGAAAAAATGGTAATAAGGCAAATAGGGCCATAGTACAAAAAATTTTTAAAATGTCTAAAAATGTTAAAAAGACAAATCTAAAGGCACTGTATCTGAATGCATGAAGCATTCATAATGAGGTAGACAAATTAACAGTGCAAATAGATGTAAACGGATATGATATAATTGCGATTACGGAGACATGGCTGCAGGGTGACCAAGGCTGGGAGCTGAATATCCAAGGATATTTGATATTTAGGAAGGACAGGCAAAAAGGAAAAGGAGGTGGGGTGACGTTGTTAGTAAAGGATGAAATCAGAGCAATAGTGAGAAAGGATATTGGCTCAGAAAATCAAGATGTAGAATCAGTCTGGGTGGAGCTAAGAAGCACCAAGGGAAAGAAAACATTGGTGGGAGTTGTCTATAGGCCTCCAAACAGTAGTGGTAGTGCAGGGGACGACATCAAACAGCAAATTAGAGATGCATGTAACAAGGGTACTACAGTAATCATGGGTGACTTTAATCTACATATAGACTGGCCAAACCAAATTAGCAATAATATTGTGGAGGATGAATTCCTGGAGTGTGCACGAGATGGATTTTTAGACCAATACATTGAGGAGCCAACTAGGGAACAGGCTATCCTAGATTGGGTATTGTGCAATGAGAAGGGGTTAATTAATAATCTTGTTGTGCGGGGTCCTTTAGGGAAGAGTGACCATAACATGATAGAATTCTTCATTAAGATGGAAAGTGAAGTAGTCCAATCCGAAACTAGGGTCCTAAATCTAAACAAAGGAAACTACGAAGGTATGAGGAGTGAGTTGGCTATGATAGATTGGGGAGCTTCATTAAAAGGCATGATGGTGGATAGGCGATGGCTAACATTTAAGGAACGAATGTATGAATTGCAACAGTTATAATTTTCTTCCTGGCGCAGAAACACAAAAGGAAAAGCGGCCCAACCATGGCTAACAAAATAAATTAAGGATAGTATTAGATCCAAAGAGGAGTCATATAAAGTTGCCAGAAAAAGTAGCAAGCCTGAACAGTTTAGAATTCAGCAAAAAAAGACCAAGAGATTGTTTAAGAGAGGAAAAATAGAGTATGAGAGTAAACTTGCAAGGAACATAAAAGCGGACTGTAAAAGCTTCTACAAGTATGTAAAAAGAAAAAGATTAGTGAAGACAAATGTAGGTCACTTACAGTCAGAAATGGGAGAATTTATAATGGGGAACAAGGAAATGGCATGGCGATTAAACAAATACTTTGGTTCTGTCTTCACGGAAGAGGATACAAATAACTTCCCAGAAATGCTAGGGAACCAAGGGTCTAGTGAGAAGGAGGAATTAAAATAGCGCTGGAGAAATTAATGGGACCTGGGTGTCCTTGTACACCAGTAACTGAAAACAAACATGCAGGTGCAGCAAGCAGTTAGGAAGGCAAATGGTATGTTGGCCTTCATTGCAAGAGGATTTGAGTACAGGAGCAAGGATGTCTTACTACAGTTATACAGGGCCTTGGTGAGACCACACCTGGAGTACTGTGTGCAGTTTTGGTCTCCTTACCTAAGAAAGGATATACTTGCCATAGAGGGAGTGCAGCGAAGGTTCACCAGACTGATTCCTGGGATGGCAGGACTGCCGTATGAGGAGAGATTGGGTCGACTAGGCCTGTATTCACTAGAGTTTAGAAGAATGAGATGGGATCTCGTGGAAAAGTATAAAATTCTGACAGGGCTAGACAGACTGGATGCAGGGAGGATGTTTCCCCTGGCTGGGGAGTCTAGAACCAGGGGTCACAATCTCAGGATAATGGGGTAGGACATGTAGGACTGAGATGAGGAGGAATTTCTTCACTCAGAGGGTGGTGAACCTGCGGAATTCTCTACCACAGAAGGCTGTGGAGGCCAAATCACTGAATATATTTAAGAAGGAGATAGATAGATTTCTAGACACAAAAGGGCGTCAAGGGGTCTGGGGAGAGAGCGGGAATATGGTATTGAGATAGAGGATCAGCCATGATCATACTGAATGGCGGAGCAGGCTCGAAGGGCCAAATTGCTGACTCCTGCTCCTATTTTTCTATGTTCTATACCGGGGATTAAAGAGTTATATTATGAGGAAGGGTTGCACTGACTGGGCTTGTATTCCCTCGAGTTTAGAAGATTAAGGGATGATCTAATCGAGTTCTCGAAGATTATGAATGGGTTCGGTAGGGTAGAGGTGGAGAAGATGTTTCCCCTTGTGAGGGCGAGTCCAGAACTTGGGGGTCCATCAATATAAGACAGTCACCAAGAAATCCAATAGGGAACTCAGGAGAAACCTCTTTACCCAGAGAGTGGTGAGAATGTGGAACTCGCTCCCACAGGGAGTGGTTGAGGCGAATAGTATAGATGCATTTAAGGGGAAGGCTGGATAAACACATGAGGGAGAAGGGAATAGAGGGATATGGTGATGGGGTGAGATGAAGGAGGGTGGGAGGAGGCTTGTGTGGAGCATAAACACCGGCACAGGCCCGATGGGCCGAATGGCCTGTAAATTCGACGTATTTCTTGGTGATCGCCCGCGTGAATCTGCGGTTTTGCGCCTTCTCCCGTTCGCTCTGAATGCAGGCTGGATATTCCCGATTCTCTGGCGACGCACTGACCTCAAACCCGGCTAATAGAACCGCACCAAAACCACACACGTGGTTCCATCCTTACTGTAATGTATTATCACATGGTTTGGTATGAGCATGCCCAGTTCGCTCTGGCCTAGTAGAGCAAGCACATGGATGAGCAGCTCACCGTGTCTCTGTCCTTCATTTGTTCTACCCACATATATCACAGTTTTGGCGACGAGAATGGGATCCCAAAGCCATTTTTAGAGATCGTGGAAGTACACAATGTTCAACCTTCGAGTGGTCAAGTTTAAGGTGAATTTGTGACACCTAAACTGAATTTTTGCGATGTTTTACCGTTAATGCTCGTGCAGAATCATCCGTGCTTCGCCTTCGCGTGTATGTACACACAGCGACAGAGTGAAAGACAGCTGCCATGTGCCAGCGCAATTTACACTTCATCGAGAGCCATCCTTTGTCTCTTAACCTGTCCCATTACCATCTCCTTTTGCCTTGAATATCTCTTAATGTCTCTTAACCTCTCCTGCCTTCTATCCTATCACAGACCTTCCCTTTTGTTCTTTCATCCCCTCCCCGCTTTCCCAGACCCTACACTTGCTGAAAAATCTGTTCCATTTCCTGCATTTTTCCAGTTCTGACGAAAGGTCATCGACCTGAAACGTTAACTCTGTTTCTCTCTTCACAGATGCTGCCTGACCTGCTGAGTGTCTCCAGCATTTTCTGTTTTTATTTCAGATTTCCAGCATCAGCAGTATTTTCTTTTTGTAGTAGCTCTTAAGAACCTGTCTTTGCACTGAGGATGTAACTGGGAAAATAGATAAGGGAGAACCAGTAGATGTGGTGTATTTGGACTTTCAAAAGGCTTTCGATAAGGTCCCGCATAAGAAATTAGCGTGTAAAGTTAAGACACATGGGATTGGGGGCAAGGTATTGACTTGGATAGAGAACTGGTTGGCGGACAGAAAGCAGAGAGTAGGAATTAATGGGTCTTTTTCCGAGTGGCAAGCAGTGACTAGTGGGGTACCGCAGGGATCGGTCCTTGGACCCCAGCTATTCACAATATACATTAATGATCTAGATAAGGGAACTAAATGTAATATCTCCAAGTTTGCAGATGACACAAAGCTGGGTGGGATTGTGTGCTGCGAGGAGGATACCGAGAAACTCCAGGATGATTTGGACAGGTTGGTTGAGTGGGCAGAAGCGTGGCAGATGCAATATAACGTGGATAAGTGCGAGGTTATCCACTTTGGTGTCAAAAACAGAAAGGCAGACTATTATCTGAATGGCAATAGATTGGGAGAAGGGGAAGTGCAACGAGACCTGTGTGTCCTTGTGCACCAGTCGCTGAAAGTAAGCATGCAGGTGCAGCAGGCGGTGAAGAAGGCAAATGGTATGTTGGCCTTCGTAGCGAAAGGGTTTGAGTACAGGAACAGGGATGTCCTGCTGCAGTTGTACAGGGCCTTGGTGAGACCACACCTTGAGTACTGTGTGCAGTTTTTTTGTTGTTTTCCATACAGACCCCAGCATCTGCCACATTGTCTTTGATGTAATGTTTTCCTGACTGACCTGTTTGGACACCATCCACACCTTTGATTGCCGTGATTATCTCTCTACCGAGATGTGATAAAGGGCAGTTGGAAAGATTAACTGCATAAACCTGGCTGTGTTCTCTGACTATATATGCTGTGCCTATATGCATCTCTTCACTTCACCTGACGAAGGAGCAGCGCTCCGAAAGCTTGTGATTTCCAATAAAGCTGTTGGACTATAACCTGGTGTTGTGCGACTTCACACATTTGTCCACCCCAGTCCAACACCGGCATCTCCACATCATGGCTTTTAGAACTGAGATGAGGAGGAATTTCTTCTCTCAGAGGGTTGTAAATCTGTGGAATTCTCTGCCCCAGAGAGCCGTGGAGGCTGGGTCATCAAATACATTTGTCCACCCCAGTCCAACACTGACATCTCCACATCTTGAAAAGAGAAGGCTGAGGGGTGACCTAATAGAAGTCTTGAAAATTATGAAAGGTTTTGATAGAGTGGATACAGAAAGTGTTTCCACTTGTGGGGAAGAGCAAAACTAGAGGCCATCGTTATAAGATAGTCACCAAAAAACCAATAGGGAATTCAGAAGAAACTTTTTTCCCCAGAGAGTGGTGAGAATGTGGAACTCGCTACAACAGGGAGTGGTTGAGGCGAATAGCATTGATGCATTTAAGGAGAAGATGGATAAACACATGCGATTGAAAGGAAGAGAGGGTTATGCTGATAGGGTGAGATGAGGAAGTGATGGGAGGAGGCTCGAGTGGAGCACAAATGCCGACATGGACTGCTTGGGCCGAATGGCCTGTTCCTGTGCTGTATATCCTATGTAATTCACAGCTCTTGGTCCGTAGCCCTGTAGGTTACAGCACTTCAAGCACATATCCAGATACTTTTTAAATGCGATGAGGGTTTCTGCCTCTACCACCCTTTCAGGCAGTGAGTTCCAGACCCCCACCACCCTCTGGGTGAAAAAGGTTCTCCTCAACTCCCCTCTAATCCTTCTACCAATTACTTTAAATCTACGCCCCCTTGGTTATTGACCTCTCTGCTCGGAGAAATAGGTCCTTCCCATATACTCTATCTAGGCCCCTCATAATTTTATACACCTCAATTCTAATCACATTATTACATCGAGTTACGTCGAATTCACAGCACAGAAACAGGCCATTCGGCCCAACCTGTCCATGCTCCACACGAGCTTCCTCCCACCCCTTATACTTGTAAAGGAAAACATTTGTCGGACTATGGGGAACGAGCAGGGGGAGTGGGACTAATTAGCCAACTCTTTCAAAGAGCCGGCACAGACACGATGGGCTGAATGGCCTCCCCCTGTGCTGTGAAGATTCCATGTGATTCACGATGGGAATTGTACCTGTGATTCAAGTTGTTCTCAGTCCGGTGCGGTGGCTGATTGCCATGGCGATCTCAGATAGCGCATCTCTCCTCGAAATATTGCAATGCTGCTAAACTGTGACTCCTGTCGCCACGTTTCCTGCCTTCCTTCCTTCCTTCCTTCCTTCCTTCCTTCCTTCCTTTACTCCTTCCTTCCTGTCTGCCTCCTTCCCTCCTTTGGTTCTTTCTTTCATTCATTTCTTTCTCTGTTTCTTTCCTTCATTCGTTCATTTCTTTCTTTCTTCCTTTCTTTCATTTCTTTCTTCCTTTCTTTCATTTCTTTCTTTCTTTCTTTCTTTCTTTCTTTCTTTCTTTCTTTCTTTCTTTCTTTCTTTCCTTCTTTCTTTCTTTCTTTCCTTCTTTCTCTCTTTCTTTCTCTCTTTCTTTCTCTCTTTCTTTCTCTCTTTCTTTCTGTCTTTCTTTCTTTCTTTCTTTCTGTCTTTCTTTCTTTCGTTCTGTCTTTCTTTCTATCGTACCCAGTACCTGCTATACAATAAGCCCTCTGACTGAATCCTGATCCGGTATCATCAGTTCTAACCATTTCATGCATCTTTGGTTTAAGGAGAGAGAATGGCGACCTCCTGTGATCCGATGGGCACCGTGCCGACCACTCAGACATATCCGCAATCGCAGGGAGCTGGTGGGCGAGCCTTGTCTGTGGCTCTTGGGGTGAGAACCATTCAGGAGAGTGTTGTAGCAACAACAGGAAATCCAGTTCATGTCGAACCAAGACACCCGGTGACTGGTTACAGGACCACACGAAACTAGAGTGAAGAGAGAGAGAGTGAGATAGATGGAGAGTTAGATCGGTAGAGATCGATAAGGCCATGGAGAGATAGATAGACAACTAGAGATAGATAGAGAGAAAGAGATAGAGAGGAGAATGGCCACCTCCTGTTCCCCTGTAACAGGCTCGAGGGGCTGAATGGCCTCCTCCTGTTCCTGTGTAACAGGCTCGAGGGGCTGAACGGCCTCCTCCTGTTCCTGTGTAACAGGCTCGAGGGGCTGAATGGCCTCCTCCTGTTCCCCTGTAACAGGCTCGATGGGCTGACTGGCCTCCTCCTGTTCCTGTGTAACAGGCTCGAGGGGCTGAATGGCCTCCTCCTGTTCCTGAGTAACAGGCTCAATGGGCTGACTGGCCTCCTCCTGTTCCTGTGTAACAGGCTCGAGGGGCTGAATGGCCTCCTCCTGTTCCTGAGTAACAGGCTCAATGGGATGAATGGCCTCCTCCTGTTCCTGTGTAACAGGCTCGAGGGGCTGAATGGCCTCCTCCTGTTCCTGTACAACAGGCTCGAGGGGATGAATGGCCTCCTCCTGTTCCTGAGTAACAGACTCGATGGGCTTAATGGCCTCCTCCTGTTCCTGTACAACAGGCTCGAGGGGCTGAATGGCCTCCTCCTGTTCCTGTGTAACAAGCTCGAGGGGCTGAATGGCCTCCTTCTGTTCCTGTGTAACAGGCTCAAGGGGCTGAATGGGCTCCTGTTCCTGTGGAACAGGCTCGAGGGGCTGAATGGCCTCCTCCTGTTCCTGTGTAACAGACTCGTGGGGCTGAATGGGCCTCCTCCTGCTCCTGTGTAACAGGCTCGAGGGGCTGAATGGCCTCCTCCTGTTCCTGTGTAACAGGCTCGAGGGGCTGAATGGCCTCCTCCTGTTCCTGTGTAACAGGCTCGGGGGGGCTGAATGGGCCTCCTCCTGCTCCTGTGTAACAGGCTCGAGGGGCTGAATGGCCTCCTCCTGTTCCTGTGTAACAGACTCGATTAGTCTGAATGGCCTGCTCCTGTTCCTGTGTAACAGGCTCGATGGGCTGAATGGCCTCCTCCTGTTTCTGTGTAACAGGCTCGAGGGGCTGAATGGCCTCCTCCTGTTCCTGTGTAACAGGCTCGAGGGGGCTGAATGGCCTCCTCCTGTTTCTGTGTAACAGGCTCGAAGGGCTGAATGGCCTCCTCCTGTTCCTGTGTAACAGGCTCGAGGGGCTGAATGGCCTCCACCTCTTCCTACGTTCCTGTACTGTGATTGATTCACTGCCTGTTGCAGTCTATCCGTGTTCTTGTGTACTGATTCACGTGTGCATTCTCTCCACATCAGGCTACTCAGGTCACGTTGGGAATCATCCAAGTGGTGTTCGGTATTCCCCTGGCATTTAACGACAAACATGGAAAAGTGATGTACGCCGCCATTTGCTGGTGGACTGGAATTCTGGTTGGTTGATCTTTGATTTAACTTGGAGCGATGATGAAATGGCACCATCTGTCACAAGGTGGCTTGACATCCTGAGCATTGTAATTGGGGAAGAGAAGCTGGGCTAGTTGGTTCAAGGGCTGGTTTGAGACGAGTTAATGGTGGTGTCCAGAGGGATTTGGGTGTCCTCGTACACGAATCACAGAAAGTTAACATGCAGGTACAGCAAGCAATTAGGAAGGCAAATGATATGTTGGCCTTTATTGCAAGGGGCTTGGAGTATAAGAGTAAGGAAGTCTTGCTACAATTGTCCAGGGCCTTGGTGAGACCACACCTGGAGTACTGTGCACAGTTCAGGTCTCCTTATCTAAGGAAGGATATACTTGCCTTGGAGGCGGTGCAACAAAGTTTCACTGGATTGATTCCTGGGATGAGAGGATTGTCCTATGAGGATAGATTGAGTAGTTTGGGCCTATACTCTCTGGAATTTAGACAAATGAGAGGAGATCTCATTGAAACCTATAAAATTCAGAAGGGAATTGACAGCGTAGATGCTGAGAGGTTGTTTCCCCTGGCTGGAGTGTCTAGAACTAGGGATCATTGTCTCAGGATAAGGGGTCGTCCATTTAGAAAAAAATAGGAGCAGGAGTAGGCCAATTCGACCCTTCGAGCCTGCTCCGCCATTCAATATGATCATTGCTGATCCTCTATCTCAATACCATATTCCCGCTCTCTCCCCATACCTCTTGATGCCTTTTGTGTCTAGAAATCTATCTATCTCCTTCTTAAATATATTCAGTGACTTGGCCTCCACAGCCTTCTGTGGTAGAGAATTCCACAGGTTCACCACCCTCTGAGTGAAGAAACTTCTCTTCATCTCAGTCCTAAATGTCCTACCCTGTATCCTGAGACTGTGACCCCTCGTTCTAGACCCCCCAGCCAGGGGAAACATCCTCCCTGCATCCAGTCTGTCTAGCCCTGTCAGAATTTTATACGTATCAATGAGATCCCCTCTCATTCTTCTAAACTCTAGTGAATACAAGCCTAGTTGACCCAATCTCTCCTCATACGACAGTCCTGCCATCCCCGGAATCAGTCTGGTGAACCTTCGCTGCACTCCCTCTATGGCAAGTATATCCTTTCTTAGGTAAGGAGACCAAAACTGCACACAGTACTCCAGGTGTGGTCTCACCAAGGCCCTGTATAACTGTAGTAAGACATCCTTGCTCCTGTACTCAAATCCTCCTGCAATGAAGGCCAACATATCATTTGCCTTCCTAAGTGCTTGCTGCACCTGCATGTTTGCTTTCAGTGACTGGTGTACAAGGACACCCAGGTCCCTTTGTCCATCAACATTTCTCAATCTAGCACCATTTAAATAATACTCTGCCTTTCTGTTTTTCCTGAGATTTAGGACTGAGATGAGGATAAATTTCTTCACTCAGAGGGTGGTGAATCTTTGGAATTCTCTACCCCAGAGGGCTGTGGAGGGTCAGTCGTTGAGTATATTCAAGACTGAGATCGATAGATTTTTGGACTCTAGGGGAATGAAGGGACATGGAGATCGGGCGGGAAAGTGGAGTTGAGGTCGATGATCTGCCGTGATCTTATTGAATGGCGGAGCAGGCTCGAGGGGCCAGATGGCCGACTCCTGCTCCTATTTCTCATGTTCTTCTCGTGTGGTAGATGTCAGGGATTGCCTATACTGTCTAGTCAGGTGCGGTGATAATTTGGGGTACAGCTTCAGGCCACCATTCTAACTGTACGTCACTGTACTGGGAAGCAGAACCTATCCGTGAGATGACAACATCCTGGAATTCAATTGGAACTTTCAAGACTGAGATAAAGAGAGTTTTGTTGGGTAAGGGTATCAAGGGATATGGAGCAAAGGCGGGCAGCTGGAGTTAAGATACAGATCAGCCATGATCTAATTAAATGGCGGAACTGGACCAAGGGACTGAATGGCCTCCTCCTGTTCCTGTGTAACAGGCTCGAGAGGCTGAACGGCCTCCTCCTGTTCCTGTGTAACAGGCTCGAGGATCTGAATGGCCTCCTCCTGTTCCTGTGTAACAGGCTCGAGGGGCTGAATGGCCTCCTCCTGTTCCTGTGTAACAGGCTCGAGGGGCTGAATGGCCTCCTCCTGTTCCTGTGTAACAGGCTCGAGGGGCTGAATGGCCTCCTCCTGTTCCTGTGTAACAGGCTCGAGGGGCTGAATGGCCTCCTCCTGTTCCTGTGTAACAGGCTCGAGGGGGCTGAATGGCCTCCTCCTGTTCCTGTGTAACAGGCTCGAGGGGCTGAATGGCCTCCTCCTGTTCCTGTGTAACAGGCTCGAGGGGCTGAATGGCCTCCTCCTGTTCCTGTGTAACAGGCTCGAGGGATTGAATGGCCTCCTCCTGTTCCTGTGTAAAGAGCTCGAGGGGCTGAATGGCCTCCTCCTGTTCCCGTGTAAATAGCTCGAGGGGCTGAATGGCCTCCTCCTGTTCCCGTGTAAAGAGCTCGAGGGGCTGAATGGCCTCCTCCTGTTCCTGTGTAACAGGCTCGAGGGCTGAATGGCCTCCTCCTGTTCCTGTGTAACAGGCTCGAGGGGCTGAATGGCCTCCTCCTGTTCCTGTGTAAAGAGCTCGAGGGCTGAATGGCCTCCTCCTGTTCCCGTGTAACAAGCTCGAGGGTCTGAATGGCCTTCTCCTGTTCCTGTGTAACAGGCTCGAGGGGCTGAATGGCCTCCTCCTGTTCCTGTGTAACAGGCTCGAGGATCTGAATGGCCTTCTCCTGTTCCTGTGTAACAGGCTCGAGGTGCTGAATGGCCTCCTCCTGTTCCTGTGTAACAGTCTCGAGGATCTGAATGGCCTTCTCCTGTTCCTGTGTAACAGGCTCGAGGGGCTGAATGGCCTCCTCCTGTTCCTGTGTAACAGGCTCGAGGATCTGAATGGCCTCCTCCTGTTCCTGTGTAACAGGCTCGAGGTGCTGAATGGCCTCCTCCTGTTCCTGTGTAACAGGCTCGAGGATCTGAATGGCCTTCTCCTGTTCCTGTGTAACAGGCTCGAGGGGCTGAATGGCCTCCTCCTGTTCCTGTGTAACAGGCTCAAGGGGCTGAATATGTAAGCTGCTAAGATTTGGATGATCAGTGCTTTAACATGTAACATCAAATAATTTTTTGCAGTACATCATTTCTGGAATCTTGTCCATTATACTGGAAAAGAAATTAAACAGGCGTCTGGTAAGTGCTCAATATATAAACAACCCGATTACATTGATATACAAACTGATCAGATCCTCAGAAAAACCCAAAGTGCTCGAGGGTCTTAAAAGAAGTGGCTGCAGAGAATTGGTTGCAATATCCCAAAATTCCCTGGACTCTGGAGAGGTCCCAGCGGACTGGAAAACCGCAAATGAAACGCCACTATTTATAGATTCATAAAGTTATACAGCGCAGAAAGAGGCCCTTCGGCCCATCGTGTCCGCGCCGGCCATCAAGCCCTGTCTATTCCAATCCCATTTTCCAGCACCTGGTCCGTAGCCTTGTATGCTATGGCGTTTCAAGTGCTCATCTAAATGCTTCTTGAATGTTGTGAGGGTTCCTGCCTCTACCACCCTTTCAGGCAGTGAGTTCCAGATTCCAACCACCCTCTGGGTGAAAAAGTTTTTCCTCAAATCCCCTCTAAACCTCCTGCCCCTTACCTTCAAACTATGCCTCCTGGTTATTGACCCCTCTACTAAGGGGAAAAGTTCCTTTCTATCTATCCTATCTATGCCCCGCATAATTTTGTACACTTCAATCAGGTCCCCCCTCAGCCTTCTCTGCTCTAAGGAAAACAACCCCAGCCTGTCCAGTCTCTCTTCATAGCTGAAGCGCTCCAGCCCAGGTAACATCCTGGTGAATCTCCTCTGCACATTCTCCAATGCAATCACATCCTTCCTATAGTGTGGCGACCAGAACTGCACACAGTATTCCAGCTGTGGCCTAACTAGCGTTTTGTACAGCTCCATCATAACCTCCCTGCTCTTATATTCTATGCCTCGGCTAATGAAGGCAAGTATTCCATATGCCTTTTTAACCACCTTATCGACCTGTCCTGCTGCCTTCAGGGATCTATGTACATGCACACCAAGGTCCCTCTGATCCTCTGTCCTTCCTAGGGTCCTACCATTCATTGTGTATTCCCTTGCCTTGTTAGTCCTCCCAAAATGCATCACCTCACACTTTTCAGGGTTAACTTCCATTTGCCACTGTTCTGCCCATCTAACCAACCCGTCTATATCGTCCTGTAGCCTGAGGCTTCCCTCCTCGCTATTTACCACTCCACCAATTTTCGTGTCATCTGCGAACTTACTGATCATACCTCCTACATTCATATCTAAATCATTAATGTACACTACAAACAGCAAAGGACCCAGCACCGATCCCTGTGGTACACCACTGGACACAGGCTTCCAGTCACAAAAACAACCTTCGACAATCACCCTCTGCCTCCTGCCACTAAGCCAATTTTGGATCCAATGTGCCAAATTGCCCTGGATCCCATGGGCTCTTACCTTCTTGACCAGTCTCCCATGTGGGACTTTGTCAAAAGCCTTACTGAAGTCCATGTAGACTACATCAACTGCACTACCCTCATCCACACACCTAGTCACCCCCTCGAAAAGTTCAATCAAAGTGGTTAGACATGATCTCCCCGTGACAAAGCCATGCTGACTATCCTTGATTAATCCTTGCCTCTCCAAGTGGAGACTAATTTTGTCCCTCAGAATTTTTTCCAATAATTTCCCTACCACTGATGTTAGGCTTACTGGCCTGTAATTCCCTGGTTTATCCCTACTACAACAAACTGTCACAGGACAGAGTGAGGAGACTCAGAACAAACTGCCACAGGACAGAGAGTGAGGAGACTCAGAACAAACTGTCACAGGACAGAGAGTGAGGAGACTCAGAACAAACTGTCACAGGACAGAGAGTGAGGAGACTCAGAACAAACTGTCACAGGACAGAGTGAGGAGACTCAGAACAAACTGTCACAGGACAGAGTGAGGAGACTCAGAACAAACTGTCACAGGACAGAGAGTGAGGAGACTCAGAACAAACTGTCACAGGACAGAGTGAGGAGACTCAGAACAAACTGCCACAGGACAGAGAGTGAGGAGACTCAGAACAAACTGTCACAGGACAGAGAGTGAGGAGACTCAGAACAAACTGTCACAGGACAGAGTGAGGAGACTCAGAACAAACTGCCACAGGACAGAGAGTGAGGAGACTCAGAACAAACTGCCACAGGACAGAGTGAGGAGACTCAGAACAAACTGTCACAGGACAGAGAGTGAGGAGACTCAGAACAAACTGCCACAGGACAGAGAGTGAGGCGGACCTGGGTGGAGCAACAGCGGCGAGGCGGCGGCGGTAAAAGGCGGCAGCGACCAGGTAGGCTTTCACCAAGCCGAGAGCAGGAGAGAGGTAAAAAATAATCGAAGTGTGACATCACCAGAAAGCAGGTAAGTGATTGGTTGGTGAGTATTTCTCTTTTTTTTTATACAAAACTTCAATTTTATTGTTTCTCGGGTATCTGTGGTGTAGCAGAGACTGCTGGCATAAATTAACTGAACAGTAAATAATACATTTTTAATTAATTACATAGAATGGGAGAGCAGGTGATGTGTTACTGCTGCAATATGTGGGAGCTGGTGGACACCATTGATGTTCACGGTGAACACATTTGCAGTAAGTGTTGGCTGCTCGAAGAACTCCGGCTCCGTGTTGATGAGCTGGAGTCCGAGCTTCAAACACTGCGACACATCAGGGAGGGGGAGAGTTACCTGGACTCCATGTTTCAGGAGGTAGTCACACCAATTAGAGTAACTAATTCAGAAGTAGCCCGTGGTCAGGGACAGGAAGGTGTGACTACGAGTGAGGCAGGTACAGGGATCCAGGAGGTAGTGTTGGAGGAGCCGCAGCCCTTGCTCTTGTCCAACAGGTTCGAGGCTCTTACTCCCTGTGTGGATAGGAGCGGGGACTGCAGGGAGGATGAGCAACCTGGCCACAGCACCGTGGTAAGGGGGGCCATTCAAGTGGGGGGAGTAAAAAGAAATGTTGTAGTGGTAGGGGATAGTATCATTAGGGGGATAGATAGGGTTCTTTGCAGCCAAGAGCGAGAGTCCCGAAGGCTGTGTTGCCTGCCCGGTGCCAGGGTTAAGGACATCTCCTCTGGGCTGGAGAGAAACTTGGAGTGGGAGGGGGAGGATCCAGTTGTAGTGGTCCATGTTGGTACCAATGACATAGATAGGACAAGGAAAGAGGTTCTGCTGAGGGAGTTTGAGCAGCTAGGGGCCAAATTAAAAAGCAGAACCTCGAGGGTAATAATCTCTGGATTACTACCTGAGCCACGAGCAAATTTGGCTAGGGTAAATAAAATCAGGGAGTTGAATGCGTGGCTCAAAGACTGGTGTGGGAAAAATGGGTTTTGCTTCTTGGGACACTGGCACCAGTACTGGGGCAGGAGAGAGCTGTTCCGTTGGGACGGACTTCACTTGGCCAGTGCTGGGACTAGTGTCCTGGCGAATCGAATAACTAGGGCTGTGGAGAGGGCTTTAAACTAATTAGTGGGGGGGAGGTTTCAAGAGAGCAAAAAATAAAAATGACAACAGAGAGGGTCATAGACATAGGTAGCAGTAGGGGAATCACAAATCAGAGCGTGGCAGGAAGGGACAGAGTGTGTGGAGTAAAAGGTAAACTGGTAAAAAGTGAAAAAGCAGGAACTAAGTGCCACAAAGCATATTTGAAAGTTCTCTATCTGAATGCACGTAGCATTCGTAACAAAATAGACGAGTTAATGGCACAAATAACTACATATGGTTATGATATTGTGGCCATTACAGAAACATGGCTGCAGGGTGACAATGCCTGGGAATTAAACATACCAGGTTATTTAACGATCAGGAAGGACAGGCAGGAAGGAAGGGGAGGTGGGGTGGCTATGTTAATAAAGGAAGGAATCACTGTAATACAGAGTAATGATATTGGGTCAAAAAATCATGATAATGAAACAGTTTGGGTGGAGATAAGGAATAATAAGGGGAAAAAAACATTAGTGGGCGTAGTCTATAGGCCTCCGAACAGTTGCAACTCTATTGGACGGAGTATCAATCAGGAAATAGTTGAGGCATGTAATAAGGGAACATCTATAATTATGGGGGATTTTAACTATCATATTAATTGGACAAATCAAATGGGGCAGGGCTGCCTTGAGGATGAGTTCATTGAGTGTATTAGGGATGGGTTTCTTGAGCAGTATGTAACTGAACCGACCAGGGGGCAAGCAACCTTAGATCTGGTCCTGTGTAACGAGACAGGATTAATTAAAAATGTCCTAGTAAAGGATCCCCTTGGAATGAGTGACCATAACATGGTTGAATTCCATATTCAATTAGAGGGTGAGAAGGTTGGATCTCAAACAAGCGTGCTAAGCTTGAATAAAGGAGACTATGAAGGTATGCGAGCGGAATTGAGTAGAGTGGATTGGGAAAATAGATTAAAGGGTAAGACGACACATGATCAGTGGTGTACATTCAAGGAGTTATTTTACAACTTCCAAAAAAAATATATTCCACTGAAAAGAAAAGGGTGTAAAAGAAAGGACAGTCATCCGTGGCTAAGTAAAGAAATTAAGGATAGTATTCGACTAAAAACAAGGGCATATAAGGTAGCGAAATCTAGTGGGAGGACAGAGGATTGGGAAAACTTTAAAAGGCAGCAAAAAATAACAAAAAGATTGATTAAGAAAGGGAAGATAGATTATGAAAGTAAATTAGCAAAAAATATAAAAACAGATAGTAAGAGTTTTTATAGTTATATAAAAAGAAAAAGGGTGGCTAAAGTAAATGTTGGTCCCTTAGAGGATGAGACCGGGAAATTAATGGTGGGAAATATGGAGATGGCAAAAACACTGAATGAATATTTTGTATCAGTCTTTACAGTAGAGGACACTAAGAATATCCCAACACTGGACAAACAGGGGGCTATAGGGGGAGAGGAGCTAAACACGATCAAAATCACTAAGGAAGTGGTACTCGGTAAAATAATGGGACTCAAGGCGGATAAATCACCTGGACCTGATGGCTTACATCCTAGAGTCTTGAAGGAAGTGGCGGTAGGGATTGTAGATGCATTGGTAATAATTTTTCAAAACTCCCTGGATTCCGCTAAGGTCCCGGCAGACTGGAAAACTGCTAATGTAACACCCTTATTTAAAAAGGGCAGTAGACAGAAGGCTGGTAACTATAGACCGGTTAGCCTAACATCTGTGGTAGGTAAAATATTGGAGTCCATTATTAAGGAAACAGTAACAAGACATTTGGATAATCATAATTTAATAGGACAAAGTCAGCATGGTTTTACGAAGGGGAAGTCATGTTTGACAAATTTGCTGGAGTTCTTTGAGGAAGTAACATATAGAGTGGATAAAGGGGAACCAGTGGACGTAGTGTATTTAGACTTCCAAAAGGCATTTGACAAGGTGCCACACAAAAGATTATTGCTTAAGGTAAAAAATCACGGGATTGGGGGTAATATTCTGGCATGGATAGAGGATTGGCTATCTAACAGAAAGCAAAGAGTTGGGATAAATGGTTCATTCTCAGACTGGCAATCAGTAACTAGTGGTGTTCCACAGGGGTCAGTGCTGGGTCCCCAACTCTTCACAATCTATATTAACGATTTGGAGGAAGGGACCAAGTGTAACATATCAAAATTTGCAGATGATACAAAGATGGGAGGGAAAGTAGTGAGTGAGGAGGACATAAAAAACCTGCAAGGGGACATAGACAGGCTAAGTAAGTGGGCAGAGATTTGGCAGATGGAATACAGCACTGGAAAGTGTGAGGTGATGCACTTTGGCAGGAAAAATCCTAGAGCAATTTATTATCTTAATGGCAAGAAACTGGAGAGTACTGAAGTGCAAAGGGATCTGGGGGTCCTGGTGCACGAAACTCAAAAGGTTAGTATGCAGGTGCAGCAAGTGATTAAGAAGGCAAATGGAATGTTGGCTTTCATTGCTAGGGGGATAGAATATAAAAATAGGGAGGTATTGCTTCAGTTGTACAAGGTATTGGTGAGACCGCACCTGGAATACTGCATACAGTTTTGGTGTCCTTACTTAAGGAAAGACATCCTTGCTCTCGAGGCAGTGCAAAAAAGGTTCACTCGGTTAATCCCGGAGATGAGGGGGTGGTCATATGAGGAGAGGTTGGGTAGATTGGGACTCTACTCATTGGAGTTCAGAAGAATGAGAGGCGATCTTATTGAAACATATAAGATTGTGAAGGGGTTGGATCGGGTGGATGCGGGGAGGATGTTCCCGATGACGGGTGAGACGAGAACTAGGGGACATAGTCTTAGAATAAGGGGCTGCTCTTTCAAAACTGAGATGAGGAGGAACTACTTCACTCAGAGGGTGGTAGGTCCATGGAATATGCTGCCACAAAAAGCTGTAGAAGCTACAACATTAATTAAATTTAAAACAGAAATAGACAGTTTCCTAGAAGTAAAGGGCATTAAGGGTTACGGGGAGCGGGCAGGAATTTGGACATGAGTCTAGGTTCGGATCGGTCATGGCCCTGTGGGTAGTGGAGCGGGCCCAGGGACTGTGTAGCCTGATTCTGCTCCTATTTCGTGTGTGCAATTCTGTTAGATGCAGGAGATGTTTCTGTGATAGATAGTAGATTGGCGGTTAGGATCAGATCAGCCATGATCTTATTGAATGGCGGAGCAGGCTCGATGGGCCGATTGGCCTACTCCTGCTCCTATTTCTTATGTTCTTATGTTCTTATGTACCCTTCTTGAATTATGGTACTATGTTAGCTGTTCTCCAGTCCTTTGGCACCTCCCCTGTAGCCAGAGAGGTTCTGAAAATTTGTGTCAGAGACCCTGCAATCTCCTCCCTTGCCTCACACAGCAGCCTGGGATACATCTCATCAGGGCCTGAGGATTTATCCACTTTTAAGCCCGCTAAAACTGCTAGTACCTCCTCCCTCTCAATACTAAATTGTTCAAGTATATTACAATCTCCCTGCCTGATTTCGATGCCTAAATCGTCCTTCTCCATAGTGAACACAGATGCAAAATATTCATTTTAATCCTCACCGACATCTTCCGGCTCTACACACAGATTGCCACTTTGGTCCCTAATGGGCCCTACTCTTTCCCTGGTTATCCTCTTGCCCTTAATATACTTATAAAACATCTTGGGATTTTCCTTTATTTTGCCCGCTCTCCTAATTTATTTTTTAAGTACCCCACTGCACTTTCTATACTCCTCTAGGGCTACATTCCCTCGAATTTAGTCCTTTGTATCTGCCAAAAGACTCCCTTTTTTACCTAATCTATTCTTGTCTATCCCTTGACATCCAGGGTTCCCTGGGCTTGTTGGTCCCACCCTTGACTTTTATAGGAACGTGTTAGCGTTGTACTCACTATTTCCTTTCTGAAAGACTCCCACTGCCTGATGTGGATTTTCCTACAAGTAGCTGATCCCAGTCCACTTTGGCAAGATCCTGCCTTATCATATTAAAATCGGACTTCCCCCAATTTAGAACCTTTTTTTCCAGTCCATCTTTGTCCTTTTCCATGACTACCTGAAATCTCACCGAATTGTGGTCACTGTCACCAAAATGCTCTCCTACTGACACTTCTACCACTTGCCTGGCTACATTCCCTCGAATTAGGTCCAGTACCGCCCCCTCTCTTGTAGGACTTTCTACATGCTGGCTCAAGAAGCTCTCCTGGATGCACTTTAAGAATTCTGCACCCTCTAAGCCTTTCACACTCTGACTATCCCAGTTCATATTGGGGAAGTTGAAATCCCCTACTATTATTACCCTATTATTTCTACACTTCTCTGAGATTTGCCTATATATCTGTTCCTCTATCTCTATCTCCTTAAGAAAGGAGGGAGACAGAAAGCAGGAAACTATAGACCAGTTAGCCTAACATCTGTCGTTGGGAAAATGCTGGAGTCCTTCATTAAGGAAGCAGTAGCAGGGCATTTGGAAAATCATAATGCAGTCAAACAGAGTTACCATGGTTTTATGAAAGTGAAATAATGTTTAACAAATTTGCTGAAGTTCTTTGAGGGTGTAATGAGCATAGCGGATAAGGGTGAGACTGTAGATGTGGTGTATTTGGATTTTTACAGAAGGCATTCGATAAGGTGCCACATAAAAGGTTACTGCATAAGATAAGAGTTCACGGAGTTGGGTAATATATTAGCATGGATAGAGAATTGGCTAACTAACAGAAAGCAGAGAGTCAGGATAAATGGGTCATTTTCAGGTTGGCAAAATGTGACTAGTGGGGTGCCACAGGGATCGGTGCTGGGGCCTCAACTATTTACAATCTACATTAATGACTTGGATGAAGGGACCGAGTGTAATGTAGCCAAGTTTGTGGATGATATAAAGATGGATGGGAAAGCAAGTTGTGCAGAGGACTCAAAGAATCTGCAAAGGGATATAGACAGGCTAAGTGAGTGGGAAAACATTTGGCAGATGGAGTATAATGTGGGATAGTGTGAGGTTATCCACTTTGGCAGGAAAAATAAAAAAGCAAATTATTATTTAAATGGAGAGAGTTACAAAATGCTACAGTTCAGAGGAACCTGGGGGTCCTTGTGCATGAAACACAAAAAGTTAGCATGCAGGTACAGCAAGTAGTCAAAAAGGCAAATGGAATGTTGGCCTTTATTTCAAGGGGCTTGGAGTATAAAAGCAGGGAAGTCCTGCTACAACTGTACAGGGTATTGGTGAGACCACACCTTGAGTACTGCGTACAGTTTTGGTCTCCTTATTTAAGGAAGGATATACTTGCATTGGAGGCAGTTCAGAGAAGGTTCACACGGTTGATTCGTGAGATGAGGGGTTGACTTATGAAGAAAGGTTGAACAGACTGGGCCTATACTCATTGGAATTTAGTAGAATGAGAGGTGATCTTATTGAAACATATAAGATACTGAGGGGGCTCGACAAGGTAGATGCAGAGAGGATGTTTCCCCTCGTGGGGAAATCTAGAACTCGGGGGCATAATTTCAGAATAAAGGGTCGCCCTTTTAGAACTGAGATGAGGAGGAATTTCTTCTCTCAGAGGGTCGTAAATCTGTGGAATTCTCTGCCCCAGAGAGCCGTGGAGGCTGAGGCATTAAATACATTTAAGGTGGAGATAGACAGATTTTTGCAAGATAAGGGAGTGAAGGGTTATGGGGAGCGGGCAGGGAACTGGCTTTGAGCCCAAGATCAGCCATGATCTTATTGAATGACGGAGCAGGCTCGAGGGGCCAAGTGGCCTATTCCTGCTCCTATTTCTTATGTTCTTATGTTCTTATAAACAAGAGACTAATGTGTGAAGCGTAGTTTCCATTTTTACATCAGCAAGCACAACAGCCAATTAGCTCCGAGCCCCGACTCCAGAGTTGAGCACACAATAAAGGTTGACACTCCCGGTGCCAGTACTGAGGGAGCACTGCTCTGTCGAAGTGGCATTACTCAGGGAGCGCCGCACTGTCGGAGGGTCAGTACTGAGGGAGCGCCGCACTGTCGGAGGGTCAATACTGAGGGAGCGGCGCACTGTCAGAGGGGCAGTACTGAGGGAGCGCCGCTCTGTCAGAGGGGCAGTACTGAGGGAGCACTGCACTGTCGGAGGGGCAGTACTGAGGGAGCGCCGCACTGTCGGAGGGGCAGTACTGAGGGAGCGCCGCACTGTCGGAGGGTCAATACTGAGGGAGCGGCGCACTGTCGGAGGGTCAGTACTGAGGGAGCGCCGCACTGTCGGAGGGGCAGTACTGAGGGAGCGCCGCACTGTCGGAGGGGCAGTACTGAGGGAGCACTGCACTGTCAGAGGGGCAGTAATGAGGGAGCTCTGCACTGTCGGAGGGGCAGTACTGAGGGAGCACTGCACTGTCGGAGGGTCAGTACTGAGGGAGAGCTGCAGCATTGGAGGGGCAGTACTGAGGGAGCGCTGCACTGTCGGAGGGGCAGTACTGAGGGAGCGCTGCACTGTCGCAGGGGCAGTACTGAGGGAGCGCTGCACTGTCGGAGGGGCAGTACTGAGCGAGCGCTGCACTGTCGGAGGAGCAGTACTGAAGGAGCACTGCACTGTCGGAGGGGCAGTACTGAGGGAGCGCTGCACTGTCATAGAGGCAGTACTGAGGGAGCGCCGCACTGTCGGAGGGGCAGTACTGAGGGAGCGCTGCACTGTCGGAGGGGCAGTACTGAGGGAGCGCTGGACAGTCGGAGGGGCAGTACTGAGGGAGTGCTGCACTGTCGGAGGGGCAGTACTGAGTGATCGCTGCACTGACGGAGGGTCAGTACTGAGGGAGTGCTGCACTGTTAGAGGGGCAGTACTGAGGGAGTGCTGCACTGTTGGTAGGTCAGTACTGAGGGAGCGCTGCACTGTTAGAGGGGCAGTACTGAGGGAGCCTCCGCTGCACGGTCAGAGGGGCAGTACTGAGGGAGTGGTGCACTGTTGGTGGGTCAGTACTGAGGGAGTGCTGCACTGTTGGTGGGTCAGTACTGAGGGAGTGGTGCACTGTTGGTGGGTCAGTACTGAGGGAGTGCTGCACTGTTGGTGGGTCAGTACTGAGGGAGCGCCGCACTATCGGAAAATGATTTGTGTTTTATTGTTCGTCAGATGTCAGGAACGCTGGCAATGAATATCATCAGTTCCATCGCTGCAGCCAGTGGCCTCATAATCTATGGCGTGATGATTGCCTTCATTGTGTATATAAAGTTGAACGATGGATGCGATAAATGTTATGTAAGTTGACTGGAATCCATTATTAAGGAAATGGTAACAGAGTACTTAGAAAATTATAATATGATTGGGCAGAGTCAACATAGTTTATGCAAGAGAATGACAAATTTATTAGAGTTTTTTGAGGATGTAACGAGCAGGGTAGATAAAAGGGAACCAGTAGATGTTGTATATTTGGATTTCCAAAATGTATTCGATAAGCTGCCGCCTAAAAGGTTGCTGCACAAGATAAGGGCTCATGGGGTTGGGGATAATATATTAGCATGGATTGAGGATTGGTTAATGGACAGAAAACAGAGAGTAGAGATGAACGGATCATTTACCTGGCTGTAACTAGTGGCATGCCGCAAGGATCAGTGCTGGGGCCTATTGGTGAGAATGTGGAACTCGCTACCACAGGGAGTGGTTGAAGCGAATAGTATAGATGCATTTAAGGGGAGGCTAGACAAGCATATGAGGGAGAAGAGAATAGAGGGTTATGCTGGTAGATTTAACTGAGGAAAGACAGGAGGAGGCTCGTGTGGAGCATAAACGGCAGCACGGACTGGTTGAATTGAATGGCCTGTTTCTGTGCCGTATATCCTATGTAATCCTGTGTAATCCTATGTAGACTGATCCCTGTGATGAGAGGGTTGTCCTTTGAGGAGAGATTGAGTAGATTGGACCGAGACTCTCTGGTGTTTAGAACAATGAGAGGTGATCTCACTGAAACATACAAGATTCTGAGGGGGACTGACAGGGTAGATGCTGAGAGGTTGTTTCCCCTGGCTGGAGTGTCTAGAACTAGGGGTCATAGTCTCAGGATAAGGGGTCGGCCATTTAAGACTGAGATGAGGAGGAATTTCTTCACTCAGAGGGTTGTGAATCTTTGGAATTCTCCACCCAAAAGGGCTGTGGATGTTAAGTCGTTGAATATATTCAAGGCAGAGATCGATAGATTTTTGGACTCTAGGGGAATCAAGGGATATGGAGATCGGGCGGGAAAGTGGAGTTGAGGTCGATGATTAGCCATGATCTTACTGAATGGCGGAGCAGGCTCGAGGGGCTGTATGGCCTACTCCTGCTCCTAATTCTTATGTTCTTATGAAAATTATTGCAAGTCATGAATCAATGATGGGCTGACAGTCCTGGCTCACGGGCGGGAGTCCTAGAGTCATAACGGCACAGAAGGAGGCCATTCGGTCTATCGAGTCTGTGCCAGCTCTCTGTAGAGCAATCCAGTCAGTCCCATTCACCCGCTCTATCCCCGTAGCCCTGTATTTCCCTCAAGTGCCTATCCAGTCTCCCCTTGAAAACATCGAGTGTCCCCGCTTCCACCACTGAGTGTAGTGGTTGTGTTCATTTTGTGCTTCATTCTCAGGATGAGGGCTTGATGACTGCGCTAAACGAGGGGACAGAGGATTATCTTACTGACGTGTTATCCTCCTTTGTCAATAAGACCATCAGTCACTTGTGGACTCTAGGGACCCCTGTAATGTAGGGATTGGGACATTGGGTAATTACAGGATTTATCCAGATCCCCTAAAACAGGCCAAGACACACTCAGACTTCCGATTAATATTGTTCACTGATGGAATTAGTACCGTAACACAAGCCCTTACCCGCAGTGCCCATGAATCTGGCTCTGATGGGTCCTCACGAACAACGGGCTCACCGGGGATGCCGCAAGCTGCCTTAGAATTCACAATACCAGATCAAATCTAACATCCAATGTCAATGTCTTTTTACCAGATAACGTCACGAAGGCCCTAACAGGAATCCTGATCATCCTCACTCTGCTAGAATTTGTGATTGCGATCACATCTTCAGCATTCAACTGTGCTGGATTACGATGTTGTGAATCGAACACTGACCTGGTAAGAACCGCATAGAAACATCGATTCCCAAACCCGTGTAACAGTATAATAATCTCACATTATATAAACCCAGTGAAATAATTTTAATCCACTCAAATTTAACGAATTTTATTAAATTTCTGTCAGCTATATATGCTACAAGCCTGGACTTCTCACAGCTTAAATCTTGATCCACTCACTGCTCAGAGAAAATATGATCCCTATTTTGTCTCAGACTGTCGAGCCATTAATTTAGCTGCAGTAGTCTAAGTTTTATGAAGAGCAGTGTAACTCTGTCATGTTCCAATGTCTTCCCCTCTGAGTCAGAATGTTGTGGTTTCAAGTCCCACTCCAGAGACTTGAGCACAAGAATCCAGGCTGAAACTCCCAGTTGCACTGTCGGAGGGTCAGTACTGAGGGAGCGCTGCACTGTCGGAGGGTCAGTACTGAGGAAGCTCTGCACTGTCGGAGGGGGCAGTACTGAGGGAGTGCTGCAGTGTCGGAGGGGCAGAACTGAGGGAGCGCTGCACTGTCGGA
>JASTWF010000107.1:788269-820156 GCA_030390025.1 Squalus acanthias | reverse complement strand
AAAGAAAGACAGAAAGAGAGAAAGAAAGACAGAAAGAGAGAAAAAAAGAGAGAGAAAGAAAGAAAGACAGAAAGAAAGAAAGACAGAGAGAAAGAAAGAAAGAAAGACAGTAAGAAAGAGAGAAAGAAAGAAAGAAAGACAGAAAGAAAGTAAGAAAGAAAGACCGTAAGAAAGCGAGAAAGACAGAAAGAAATAGAGAAATAAAGAAAGTCAGAAATAAAGAAAGAAAGAGAGAAAGATAGACAGACAGAAGAAAGAATGAAAGGCAGAAGGAAAGCGAGTAAGAAAGAGAGAAAGAATGACAGTAAGAAAGAGAGAGAGAAAGAATGACAGAAAGAAAGAAAGAGAAAGAAAGAGAGAAAGAAAGCAAGACAGAACGAAAGAAAGACAAAAAGGAAGAGAGAAAGAAAGAAAGAAAGAGAGAAAGAGAGAAAGAAAGAAAGACAGAAAGAGAAAGAAAGAGAGAAGGAAAGCAAGACAGAAAGAAAGAAGGACAAAAAGGAAGAGAGAAAGAAAGAAAGAGAGAAAGAGAGAAAGAAAGACAGAAAGAAAGAGAGAAAGAAAAAGAGGAAGAAAGAAAGACAGAAAGAAAGAGAGAAAGACAGAAAGACAGAAAGAAAGAAAGAAAGAAAGACAGAAAGAAAGAGAGAAAGAAAGAAAGACAGAAAGAATGAGAGAAAGACAGATAATCAGAAAGAAAGACAGAAAGAAAGAAAGAAAGAATGACAGAAAGAGAGAAAGAAAGAAAGACAGAAAGAAAGAAAGAGTGAAAGAAAGAAAGACAGTAATAAAGAGATAAAGAAAGACAGAAAGAAAGTAAGACAGAAAGAAAGAAAGAAAGACAGAAAGAGAGAAAGAAAGAAAGAGAGAAAAAAGAAAGAAAGAAAGACAGAAAGAAAGAAAGTCAGAAAGAAAGAGAGAAAGAAAGAAAGACAGAAAGAAAGAATGAAAGAAAGAAAGAAAGATAGAACGAAAGAAAGACAGAAATGAAAGAAAGGAAGAAAGAAATGAATGAATGAAGGAAAGAAATGAACGAATGAATGAAAGAAACAGAGAAAGAAATGAATTAAAGAATGAACCAAAGGAGGGAAGGAGGCAGACAGGAAGGATGGAAGGAGTGAAGGAAGGAAGGAAGGCAGGAAACGTGGTGACAGGAGTCACAGTTTAGCAGCATTGCAATATTTCGAGGAGAGATGCGCTATCTGAGATCGCCATGGCAATCAGCCACCGCACCGGACTGAGAACAACTTGAATCACAGGTACAATTCCCATCGTGAATCACATGGAATCTTCACAGCACAGGGGGAGGCCATTCAGCCCATCGTGTCTGTGCCGGCTCTTTGAAAGAGTTGGCTAATTAGTCCCACTCCCCCTGCTCGTTCCCCATAGTCCGACAAATGTTTTCCTTTACAAGTATAAGGGGTGGGAGGAAGCTCGTGTGGAGCATGGACAGGTTGGGCCGAATGGCCTGTTTCTGTGCTGTGAATTCGACGTAACTCGATGTAATAATATGATTAGAATTGAGGTGTATAAAATTATGAGGGGCCTCGATAGAGTGGATTGGAAGGACATATTTCTCCGAGCAGAGAGGTCAATAACCAAGGGGGCGTAGATTTAAAGTAATTGGTAGAAGGATTAGAGGGGAGTTAAGTAGAACCTTTTTCACTCAGAGGGTGGTGGGGGTCTGGAACTCACTGCCTGAAAGGGTGGTAGAGGCAGAAACCCTCATCGCATTTAAAAAGTATCTGGATATGTGCTTGAAGTGCCGTAACCTACAGGGCTACGGACCAAGAGCTGTGAATTACATAGGATATACAGCACAGAAACAGGCCATTCTGACCAAGCAGTCCATGTCGGCATTTGTGCTCCACTCGAGCCTCCTCCCATCACTTCCTCATCTCACCCTATCAGCATAACCCTCTCTTCCTTTCAATCGCATGTGTTTATCCATCTTCTCCTTAAATGCATCAATGCTATTCGCCTCAACCACTCCTTGTGGCAGCGAGTTCCACATTCTCACCACTCTCTGGGGAAAGAAGTTTCTTCTGAATTCCCTATTGGTTTTTTGGTGACTATCTTATATCGATGGCCTCTAGTTTTGCTCTTCCCCACAAGTGGAAACACTTTCTGTATCCACTCTATCAAAACCTTTCATAATTTTAAAGACTTCTATTAGGTCACCCCTCAGCCTTCTCTTTTCAAGAGAAATGAGCTCCAGCCTGTTCAGTCTTTCCTGATAGGTACAGCCTTACCTTTCTGGTATCATCCTTTTAAATCTTCTCTGCACCCTCTCCAGTGCCTCTATATCCTTTTTATAATATGGCGACCAGAACTGTGCACATAGGAACATAAGAACATAAGAAATATGAGCAGGAGTCGGCCATTTGGCCCCTCGAGCCTGCTCCACCATTCAATAAGATCATGGCTGATCTGATCTTAGCCTCAACTCCACTTTCCTGCCCACTTCCCATTACCCTTAATTCCCCTGTCGTTCAAATGTCTGCCCGTCTCCATAGCTCTCTGGGGTAGAGAATTCCAAAGATTCACGACCCTCTGAGAGAAGAAATTCCTCCTCATCTCCGTTTTAAATGGGCGACCCCTTATTTTGAAACTATGCCCCCGAGTTCTAGATTCCCCCATGAGGGGAAACATCCTCTCTGCATCTACCCTGTCAAGCACCCTCAGAATCTTATATATTTCAATAAGATCACCTCTCATTCTTCTAAACTCCAATGAGTATAGGCCCAACCTGCTCAAACTTTCTTCATAAGACAGCCCCCTCATCTCAGGAATCAACCTCGTGAACCTTCTCTGAACTGCCTCCAATGCAAGCATATCCCTCCTTAAATAAGGAGACCAAAACTGTACGCAGTACTCCAGGTGCGGTCTCACCAATGCCCTGTACAGTTGTAGCAAGACTTCCCTGCTTTTATACACCATCCCCCTTGAAATAAAGGCCAACATTCCATTTGCCTTCCTAATTACTTGCTGTACCTGCATGTTAACTTTTTGTGTTTCATGTATGAGGACACCCAGATCCTTCTGTACTGCTGCATTTTGTAGTCTCTCTTCCTTTAAATAATAATTTGCTTTTTTATTCTTCCTACCAAAGTGGATAACCTCACATTTTCCCACATTAAACTCCATCTGCCAAATTTTTTCCCACTCACTTAACCTATCTATGTCCCTTTGCAGATTCTTTCTGGCCTCCTCACAACTTGCTTCCCCACATATCCTTGTATCATCAGTAAATTTGGCTACAGTACACTCAGCCTCTTCATCCAAGTCATTAATATAGATTGTAAATAGTTGCTGCCCCAGCACTGATCCCTGTGGCACCCCGCTAGTTACAGTTTGTCAACCTCAAAATGACCCATTTATCCCGACTCTGTTTTCTGTTAGTTAGCCAATCCTCTATCCATGTTAATATATTACCCCCAACCCCATGAGCTCTTATCTTGTGCAGTAACCTTTTATGTGGCACCTTATCGAATGCCTTCTGGAAATCAAAATACACCACATCCACTGGTTCCCCTTTATCCACCCTGTTCATTACATCCTCAAAAAACTCTAGCAAATTTGTCAAACATGATTTCCCTTTCATAAAGCCATGCTGACTCTGCTTGATTGTATTATGATTTTCTAAAAGGGTATATTCAAAACAGAAGTCAATAGATTTCTGACTAGTAAGGACATCAAAGAATATGGCGATAGGGCCGGTGAATGGAGTTGAGGCAGAAGATCAACCATGATCTCATTGAATGGCGGAGCAGGTTCGAAGGGCCGAATGGCCTACTCCTGCTCCTATTTCTTATGTTCTTATGTTCTTATGTCCTGCCAACACTTCCTTAATAATGGACTCCAGTATTTTCCCAATAACAGACCTGGGGGTCCTTGTGCATGAAACACAAAAGGTTAGCATGCAGGTTACAGCAAGTAATAATCAAAAAGGCAAATGGAATGTTGGCCTTTATTGCAAGGGGGTTGGAGTATAAAAGCAGGGAAGTCCTGCTACAACTGCACAGGGTATTGATGAGACCATACCTTGAGTACCGCGTACAGTTTTGGTCTCCTTATTTAAGGAAGGATATACTTGCATTGGAGGCAGTTCAGAGACGATTCACCAGATTAATTCCAGAGATGAGGGGGTTGACTTATGAGGAAAGGTTGAGCAGGCTGGGCCTATACTCATTGGAATTTAGAAGAATGAGAGGTGATCTTATTGAAACATATAAGATACTGAGAGGGCTCGACAAGGTAGATGCAGAGAGGATGTTTCCCCTCGTGGGGAAATCTAGAACTCAGGGTGTGGAAGTGCAGTTTACTTTTAAGACACAAATAAAATGGCTTCTCTAAGAAAAGAATTTAAAAAGGGAATTCAAAATGGCCATCAGTAGGCGTCACCATAATAAGTAAATCATTCTAATTAGCTACAAGGAGGTGACAACTCAAAATTCCTTATCTAAGAAAAGCTTAGCAAAATAAGGCATCAATTAGTTCTAACCAGCTCAGGATGAGATAAGGTAAGCCATCAACCCACAGATTAGAGAATGAACATTGAACAAAGGAATCCCACAAGGAAGATCTGGTTATCTGATCTTTAAGGAATTTCTGCTCGTTATTATAACGAAAACCTATGCAATAACTCACAAGTTTGTGCCTCATTAATAGGATGTTTAATGCTATGTCATATGGCCTGTTCTGTGTACTTTTTGTATAAAGTATATTCAAATCTTGTAAGATTAGAAGCATTCTGACATAGCAACTTGACTGTGTCAGAACCTTCCCTTGTAACAAGTAAACTTTATTAAAAAGCCTTCTTTGACACGATTCTATGTTTAAATTAGTTCTACTCGGCATGTAAAACTTCGACAGTTTCTTGGAGGTTCCACCGAGATCGCTTGCGACCTCTCGGTAAGTCACGGACAGAGGACACTATGAATTTCTAGTGACAAATCCTAAATGGCCAAAAGTGATGTTTTATCACCTAAAAGGATTTCTCACTAGATACTGAATTAGTGTAAGTCTGTTTCTTCCGAAAGCAGCACGGCGATGATCTGTTTTAGAATTGAGTTGAATCTTGTAACTTTTGCTTCTTTTATTTTAACGTTAAAAGGAGAAGAATTCTGACGGCTCAAGTCTCAAAACTAATCGGGCAAAGAAGGCAAGAAAGAGAGTCGGCAGGGTTGCGTCCCGGACTAAAGGTACCAGGTTGTGAAAAAGCGCTAAAAGGTTAAAACTGCAGTATCAAGGGTGGGTCCCTTGAGCCGGAGAAAAGAGTCTCGCGGCAGAAAGGTTTAGAGAGAAGCCTTCACTTAGAATATAAGTTACGTATAAAGCATAAGTTAAATGTTAAGGACTCAGTTTGTAGGGGCGTTCAACACAGGCTGAGAATTGACTATTTGTTTAGTTTAAAGTATAAGATTAATGTCTGATTACTTGATTTGTTTGCCTGTTTGGGCTTTTGCGTTACTTATCATTGTCTTTATTGTTGTTAATTCTTGTTATTGTTTGTCACTTGTGGAGCTCCGAAGGGTTAATAATAATCGTAAGGGGGTAAAGGGTGAAACTTGCGATTTAGAAGAAGAATGCCTAGTATAATTAAAACTTTACTAAGAATAGAAGAATTACATGTCTAGAGGACTGTCTCGCAAATAGAGACCCACAAAGAAGAGGTAAAAAGTCAATAAATTGGTCAGCCTTTTCAGACTGGAAAAAGGAAGCAGAAAGGCGTAAGGACCGTAGTATACAAGCCAGTAGATCTGACATTAAAAAATAAGAGAAAAGACCCTGAGTAAATTGGCTAAACAAAATGAAGTTAGACAAATAGGGACCAAAAGAATAAAGTTTCCCTCTTAATGGAGCAAGCAGCTTCCGCAACACTGACGGACCAGAATTGAAATCTGAAACTCAAAGCAAAAAAAAAAGAAAGGATTTGGAAAGCCAGGAAAAGCTGCTGAGAAAAGTTTTACCGGCATGGAAGTTATTAATGTCTGTGCCGAGATAAAAAGCTAATATACAAGATTTGTTGAGTGAAAGGAATCTTAAAAGGAATACTGGGATCTCAGTTGTGTGAAAAGTGTGAAAAAAATTCCTGATTGTGTGAATGTTTAAGTTTGTTAAGTTACAGTATTATTTTGTCACTGAAAAAAAAATCTGCCTAAGGTGTCTGTCAGTTTGTTTATGTTTTAGCTCCACCCACTCTTTTGTACAGAGAGCTAAAAGCTGTTTTTAACTCTTTGAAGACCTGTCTTGAATGACAGACAAGTGTGTTGTTTTAAGTTTGTTAATTGTTTTACAAAAGAGGTATAAGCTTCAGCCTTGAAGTCACAGTTGCGAATGTGCCTGGAAAGAAAATGACAATTAATTTGAATGTTTACAAGGCATGGTAATTGTTTATTTGTTAATGTGACGATGGGTTCTTTCTTTTCCAACTGACACTGGTTAGTTTAAAAAAAAAATTGATCTGGATTGAATTGGAATTATTGAGGTTAATTAACCTATTAAAAACCAGACTTTCATTGTGCACGGTGAAATTCTGGTTGGTGTAAATTTGTGTAGACCGCATTGAATAAGATATTTAATGGTCTGAAACCAGATTTTGAAATATTTACAGTCTTGGATGCAGAACGGGTTCTGGTCCATACCATTGGCAGAGGAATCACAAGGAAATTCGCCTTTACTGTCAGGGATAGACAGGAATATTATATCAGACTTTGCAGGGAAAGCATTGTGCCAGAGAAAAAAACCTAATTTGAATTACAATTTAAGTTAAGCTGGTGTGTAAAAACTGAGAAGAACAACAAAAGAAAAAGTTTGTTTAACAAAAGATTAAGTTTCGGTCTAAGATTTAACCTTGGAGTTGCGGTTGCTATGGTGAAATCTTCCAAAGCACTCTGATTTGATTTGTTTAAATTCAATGTTTTTACAGTATTTTGGAAAGACATCTGAAGAAAGGACAATAAGAAATATGATGTAATTTACTAGTTCTGCAAGCATGTGCTATTTTGTTTTGTTTTATCTGTTCTGTTCGTGTTCAGTTAAAGTGTGAAAACACAACTGCTTTTTTTGGATCGGGAAAGTTTTTTTTAAATTTACGTGAAGTGACGCAATTGCGTGCGCCTGATAATGTTTTGCTCCACCTTCTTAAAAACCTGCAAAGGAGTTAACCCTTTCCACTGACAGCTGATTAAGTTCATCAAGCAATAACTTCGGTATGACATTTAAAGATATTGGACATTATTAATTTTAAGTTAATATTTCCCCACAGTGACAGAAGGAAAATTATGATTTGATAAATTAATCCCTTGGGCTCTAAGCAGAGTCACAATGGATTCTCTTCTTTCTTTTGTTATATGGAAGTTACCTTGTAAACTAATTGCAGCACTTCTGTCTCTAATGTTAAAACACTGTATAAACCACCTAGCCTGGAAATCATTTGTTTCTGAAATTGGAAATGGAAGATAAATTGATAGAAATGAAATTGAACATAGGTTTCATTTCTATCAGTTCAACAGTACTGCTGTTTGGATTTTGGGATAATTTTGTAATAACAAAATAGACTCAGGCACTATATATATATATTGGGTTACTTTTGGGAAAATAAAAGATCCTCTAAAATAATGATAAATAAAAAGTGTTAGTAACTTGGACCTAGTGAGAATGTTTGATCTATGTTTTCAATCTTAAATATTGTACTGGACAGTAAAGTTACTCCAGGGCTCATGAATGAGTTATGAATGGTAATTAATGGGATGTATAAAATTGAAACAGGAGAAATTACACTGCTGAATGGGAATTTTAAAAACTTGCTAGTGAAAGTCAGGAAAGTGCAGTTAAGAATAGTAAATTGATAGCTTTCTCTTGGAGACATTTGTGTCCCTGCCTATAATGAACTTTTAAGAAAACTGAATTTGATAGCCTGGCCACTATCCAAGATATCGGGAGCATGCAGAGGAAGATGAACAAAGACAGTCTTTTGATAAGATACCTGAAAGCCCGAGAAAGGCACATGTGGCATGATATTGAGATACCGGTATGAGTGTGCAAATGTGATTTGTTACGTATGAAGCGATTACCATCTGGGAATGTATGGTGAATCTGCACTGAAGAACGGGTCTCAGACATGCTCAGTTACTGGACAACAGCAAGACATGAAATGGTTAATGTGGCTCAGGAGAGCGAGACAACTTTTAAAGCATTGACACATACTCCATCGAGAAACTATCTAATTAATGAAACAATCAGAATAGAGTTAAACACACTGGTACCTGTTAGAAGGATTGAAATTGAAGTTGAAGTGGAGAGTTACCTGGAATCTGAATTGGGACAATTGAGGGCTAAGGAGAAATCATGTTTAGTAAGAATTATCCACAAGATGGATATGAGTAAAAGAGAGATCTGGAGAATCTTTTAAGTCCATGATTTGTTGATTAGATGTTAAACTGTAATGTTGCTTGAAATCAGGAAGATAGAAGAAACAGAGGATACCCCAGGCGGGGCAGAATTGGAACACCGGAATGGACTATTAGAAGGGAGAAATCTTCAAGACTCCCTACTAACTAACGCCCAAGTTGAGAGAGAGCAATAAGAACTAGCTAGATTAGTCAAGAGCCGATTGTGAGAAGTCAATAAGGGTTATTTCCATCTCAAAGAAGGGAATTGTAAGAAATAGCTGTTAGATTCAAAGATGGGTTTTAATTCTTAGAACAGAAACTGACAACATGCAGCCAGGAATAGATAGCAGAAATGCCAGCAAGGTTGAATATCAAGCATCAAAAGACAAATAGAAGTGATAAGGGAATCGTAAAATGCAAAACAACACAGGGTGGGGGGCAATAGACAGAAAAAAAAAAAAAATTAAATTTGAAGGACTTATACGTGTTGGTAATCATAGATATGTTTTCAAGATGGGTTGAAGCTTTTCCATGTAAAAAGAATGATGCTGTAACAGTTGCGAAGTGTTTGCTAAAAGAAATCATACCAAGGGTTGGAATACCTATGCAACTTTCATGCGACAACGGATCACATTTTACTGGAATGATCATAAAGGAACTATGTAAGGCTTTGCAGATTAATCAGCATTTCCACTGCAGTTATCATCCGCAAGACTAGTAGAAAGATATAACGGAATGCTGAAGAATAAACTTTCTAAACTTTGCAATGAAACTGGACTAAAATGGGTTGAACTGTTACCCTTAGCATTGATGATAATGCGAGCAGCAACAAACAGGACAACTGGACTGTCGCCACATGAGATTGTTATGGGACGACCCCAAAGGCTGCCATTCTCAGCACCCTTTACGATTAAACAAATGGACATTCATAAAATGGATGAAAATATGCTAAACTATTGCATTGCATTAACTAGATGTATTTCCAGCTTTCACCAACAGGTAAAGGAAGCTCAAACGGAACCGGCCGAAGGAAAGTGCCATAATTTGGAACCAGGAGATGACGTCTACATAAAGGTCTTTAAGAGGAAGAACGGTCTGCAGCCACGCTTTGAAGGGCCATAGCAAGTACTCTTGACAACAAATACAGTTGTAAAGGTCAAGGAAAGACCTACTTGGATCCACGCATCCCATTGCAAGAAAGTATCAGATAAGGACAGTTGAATTTGAATTTGAATTTGAAAAGACTTAAATAATGAAGCTGTTATTTACGTTTTACCTACTAATCGGACTGATATGTATAGCCTGCCAAGGGAGAAGAAAAGAACCCCGAAAGAAACGAGAATTACATATGAACACTTTTTTGTATATGTCATATAAGTATGCCAAAAAAAGTGGGATAAACGCCTGTTGGGTATGTAGCCATATTCCTACCCATGTGAAAGGAGGAATACCTCTGCGACCGATACCCTTGAACCTCACAGATATGGCAGAATGGATAATTAATAAAAATCATACGAAACAGAAAAATACCACCCTATCCACCTTCAGAAATAAATGGGAACAAAAGTGGTCTAGCCTAAGAAACGAGTTTAAGGGGGGAGGATATTCGTTAGAAAATTTTAAGGGATGGTACAAGCCGACGTATGATTATACGAAAGAACCTCCTTTTCTAGCCCTTACCAATGATACGGAAAGAAATAAATGACGAAGAAGAAAAGTATGGTCCCTTCGGGGAGGAACTGAGGCGATTGAATAAAATACAATTTTAAGGATTAGACAACCTAGACAAGATATACATATATCTTTCGGTAAAAATATTCTTCCACCCAAATGGGATCTGCAGGCTAGGGAAAGAGAGAGGACTCCTTTCAACTGCCGGTGACGTCGACCTTGTATACCACTTGGTCCGCACTCTGGAGGCTCACGTAGAAGCACTTGTGCTTAGGAGAACCACACAGGTTAGGAATAAACTGTGTGGGTCATGAATCAGCTGTAGTTCCTTTGGAGAACCCCACATGTTAGGTATAAACTGTGTGGGTCATGAATCAGTCCTCCTCTATAAGCTGCAGTCCCCTAGGAGAACCCCACAGGTTAGGCATAAACTGTGTGGGCCATGACTTAGAACTCCTCTATGAACTGCTGTACCCTATCTCCTTAGAGGGTGTATAGCAACACCCGAACTGCAGGCTAGTATAAGCTGCAGGAAAAGTTAGAGAACAGCAGACTAATGAACCACAAAAGTACGCCACAGTCGCCGGGACACGGCTGGGACCCCTGCGGGAGCATGCGCCCAGGCACCGAGAGTGGACGGAGAGGAGGGACGATCTTGGATGGGGTCGGCCATCGGTGCGGGTGTGTCCCGGGGATGGTTGCAGACGGGGGGGAGGTCGGTGTCCTTGACTGGATTTTGGGTTGGTGTGGGGACCGATGGGAGAAAGCTATGTTGTCCTAGAAAGGACAAAAGGGGAAAATGTGGAAGTGCAGTTTACTTTTAAGACACAAATAAAATGGCTTCTCTAAGAAAAGAATTTAAAAAGGGAATTCAAAATGGCCGACAGTAGGAGTCACCATAATAAGTAAATCATTCTAATTAGCTACAAGGAGGTGACAACTCAAAATTCCTTATCTAAGAAAAGCTTAGCAAAATAAGGCAACAATTAGTTCTAACCAGCTCAGGATGAGATAAGGTAAGCCATCAACCCACAGATTAGAGAATGAACATTGAACAAAGGAATCCCACAAGGAAGATCTGGTTATCTGATCTTTAAGGAATTTCTGCTCGTTATTATAACGAAAACCTATGCAATAACTCACAAGTTTGTGCATCATTAAATAGGATGTTTAATGATGTGTCATATGGCCTGTTCTGTGTACTTTTTGTATAAAGTATGTTCAAATCTTATAAGTTTCGAAGCATTCTGACATAGCAACTTGACTGTGTCAGAACCTTCCCTTGTAACAAGTAAACTTTATTAAAAAGCCTTCTTTGACACGATTCTTTGTTTAAATTAGTTCTACTCGGCAGGTAAAACTTCGACAAGGGGCATAATTTCAGAATAAAGGGTCGCCCTTTTAGAACTGAGATGAGGAGGAATTTCTTCTCTCAGAGGGTCGTAAATCTGTGGAATTCTCTGCCCCAGAGAGCTGTGGAGGCTGGGTCATTAAATACATTTAAAGTGGAGAAAGACAGATTTTTGCAAGATAAGGGAGTGAAGGGTTATGGGGAGCGGGCGGGGACGTGGCTTTGAACCCAAGATCAGCCATGATCTTATTGAATGGCGGAGCAGGCTCGAGGGGCCAAGTGGCCTATTCCTGCTCCTATTTCTTATGTTCTTATGTTCAGCATTCTCTGACCTTATTCATTAGTCTGTTGTGCGGCACCTTGTCAAAGGCCTTCTAGAAATCGAGATAAATTAAATCTACTACATGTCTACTCTCTCTGTTACCTCTTCAAAGAATTCAATGAGGTTGTTCAAGCAAGACTTTCCCTTTTGAAATCCACGCTGACTATTCATTATTATACTTCTATATTCCACGATCCATTCCCCACTGGCCCAACGGAAGAATCTTACCTGCCGTGTTACTGGAGCAAAGAACGTGCGAGGCGGTTGAGGTAAGAAGCCTTCTGATGGAAACTGGCTGGTGTGAAAGTCTTTGCATCAAAAGACGGACTGCCGAACTCATTAACCTATTCTGGTTTCTGTTGATTGATCTGAGAGACAGTGGCACGTGTTGAGTTGAGGAGCAGGTGCCGGCAAACGTTACCACAGGCAAAAGAGCAGATGAGGTTTTCAGCAGGCAGGCCGAGGCCGAGGCCGGAGCGGGGCCGGGCGGTCATATTTCATGGGTATTTAGCTATTCCTATAATTAGCTAAAAACCCAAGAAATATGATCGCCCGCCTCCGCTCTGGCCTCGGCCTGCCTGCTGCTGAAAACCTCATCCGCTCTTTTGACACCTCCCGATTCAACTATTCCGACGCTCTCCTAGAGGGCCTCCCATCTCCAGCCCTCCGTAAACTTCAGCTCATCCGAAACTCCGCTGGCCCGTATCCTAACTCGCACCGAGTCCCGTTCACCCATCACCCCCGCTGTGCTCGCTGACCTACATTGGCTCCCGGTCCAGCAACGCCACGATTTTGAAAAACTCATTCTCGTGTTCAAATCCGTCAATGGCCTCCGCGTCAATGTTCCCGCGGAGCCGTGTGGCTGTGCAGCCGCGCAGTAATGGGGAAGGTTCCGCACGGGACACTTACCGGCTTCTCCATCGCAAAAACCGCGAATACGCGGATTCTTAAAGGGACCGTGACCTAAAAGAAATAGGCCGCGCAGAACAGAGTGCAGCTTAAAGACAACATTGCTCCTCGTCCCCATCTTCCCATCTCTGTAACCTCCTCCAGCCCCTACATCACTCCCTATCTCTGTAACCTGCTCCAGCCCCTACATCACTCCCTATCTCTGTAACCTCCTCCAGCCCTACAACCCTCCCTATCTCTGTAACCTCCTCCAGCCCCTACATCACTCCCTATCTCTGTAACCTCCTCCAGCCCCTACATCACTCCCTATCTCTGTAACCTCCTCCAGCCCCTACATCACTCCCTATCTCTGTAACCTCCTCTAGCCCCTACAACCCTCCCTATCTCTGTAACCTCCACCAGCCCCTACAACCCTCCCTATCTCTGTAAACTCGTCCAGCCCCTACAACCCTCCCTATCTCTGTAACCTCCACCAGCCCCTACAACCCTCCCTATCTCTGTAAACTCGTCCAGCCCCTACAACTCTCCCTATCTCTGTAACCTCCACCAGCCCCTACAACCCTCCCTATCTCTGTAACCTCCTCCAGCCCTACAACCCTCACTATCCCTGTAACCTCCTCCAGCCCCTACATCACTCCCTATCAGTGTAACCTCCTCCAGCCCAACAACCCTCCCTATCTCTGTAACCACCTCCAGCCCCTACAACTCTCCCTATCTCTGTAACCACCTCCAGCCCCTACAACCTTCCCTATCTCTGTAACCTCCTCCAGCCCCTACAACCCTCCCTATCTCTGTAACCTCCTCCAGCCCCTACTCACTCCCTATCTCTGTAACCTCCACCAGCCCCTACATCACACCCTATCTCTGTAACCTCCTCCAGCCCCTACAACCCTCCCTATCTCTGTAACCTCCTCCAGCCCCTACATCACTCCCTATCTCTGTAACCTCCTCCAGCCCCTACAACCCTCCCTATCTCTATAACCTCCTCCAGCCCCTACAACCCTCCCTATCTCTATAACCTACTCCAGGCCCTACAACACTCCCTATCTCAGTAACCTCCTCCAGCCCTACAACTCTCCCTATCTCTGTAACCTCCTCCAGCCCCTACATCACTCCCTATCTCTGTAACCTCCTCCAGCCCCTACAACTCTCCCTATCTCTGTAACCTCCTCCAGCCCCTAGAACACTCCCTATCTCTGTAACCATCTCCAGCCCCTACAACACTCCCTATCTTAGTAACCTCCTCCAGCCCCTACAACACTCCCTATCTTAGTAACCTCCTCCAGCCCCTACAACCCTCCCTATCTCTGTAACATCCTTCAGCCCGACAAACCTCCCTATCTCGGTAAATTCCTCGAGCACCTACAACCCTCCCGATCTATGTAAGCTCCCCAGCCCGACAACCATCCCTCTCATGTAAACTCATCCAGCCCTACAACCCTCCCTATTTTTGTAAACTCCTCCAGCCCTTCAACACTCCCTATCTCTGTAACCTCCTGCAGCCCCTACACCCCTCCTTATCTCTGTAACCTCCTCCAGCCCTACAAACCTCCCTATCTCTGTAGCTTCCTCCAGCCCTACAACCCTCCCTATCTCTATAACCTCCTCCAGCCCCTACTATCCTCCCTCTCTTTGTAAACTCCTCCAGCCTTACAAACCTCCCTCTCTCGGTGACCTCCTCCAGCACCTACAATCCTCCCTATCTCTGTAACTTCCTCCAGCCCTACAACCCTCCCTATCTCTGTAACCTCCTGCAGCCCTACAACCCTCACTATCTCTGTAACATCCTCCAGCCCCTACAGCCCTCCCTATCTCTGTAACCTCCTCCAGCCCTACAAACTCACCTATCTCTGTAACCTCCACCAGCCCTACACCCGTCCCTATCTCTGTAACCTCCTCCGGCCCTACAACCCTCCCTATCACTGTAAGCTCCTCCAGCCCCACAACTCTCCCTATTTCTATAACCTCCTCCAGACCCTACAACCATCCCTATCTCTGTATTCTACTCAAGCCCGACAATCCTTCCTATATCTGTAACCTCCTCCAGCCCTACAACCCTCCCAATTTCTGTAACCTCCTCCAGCCCTGCAACCCTCCAAATCACTGTAACATCCTCCAGCCCTACAAACCTCCCTATCTCTGTAACCTGCACCAGCCCTACAAACCTCCCTATCTCTGTAACCTCCTCCAGCCACTACACCCTCGCAACGTCTGTAACCTCCTCCAGCCCCTACAAGTTCCCATATCTATGTAAGCTACACCAGCCCTACAACCCTCCCTATCCTTGTAACCTACACCAGCACTGCAACCCTCCATATCTCTATAACCTCCTCCAGGCCCTACAAAACTCCCTATATCTGTAGACTCCTCCAGCCCCTACAACCCTCCTTATCTCTATATTCTCCTCCAGCCCTACAACCCTTCCTATATCTGTAAACTCCTCCAGCCACGACACCCTCCCAATCTCTGTAACTTCCTCCAGCATTACAACCCTCCCAATCTCTGTAACATCCACCAGCCCTACAACCCTCCCATTGCTCGGTAAAGTCCTCCAGCCCCTACATACCTCCCTATCTCTGGAAGCTACACCAGCCCTACAACCCACCCTATCTCTGTAACTTTACCCTAGCCTTTACAAACCTCCCTAACTTTGTAAACTCCTCCAGCTCTACAACCCTCCCTATCTCTGTAACCTCCTCTAGCACCTACAACCCTCCGTATCTCTGTAACCTCTTGCAGCCCGACAACCCTCCCTATCTCTGTAACATCCTCCAGCCGTACAACCCTCCCTAGCTCTGTAACTCGCTCCAGCCCCTACAATCCTCCTTATCTCTGTAATCTCCTCCAGCCACTACAATCCTCGCTATCTCTGTAACCTCCTCCAGCTCTACAAACTGCCCTATCTCTGTAACCTCCACCAGCCCTACAAACCTCCCTGTATCTGTAACCTCCTCCAGCCCCTGTAGCCCTCACTATCTCTGTAACCTCCTCCAGCTGTACAACCCTCCCTATCTCTGTAACCCCCTCCAGCCTCTACAATCCTCCCTATCTCTGTAACCTCCTTCAGCCCTAAAAACCTCCCTATCTCTGTAACCTCCACCAGCCCTACAACATTCCCTATCTCTGTAACCTCCTCCAGCCCCTACAACCCTCTCTACCTCTGTAACCTCCTCCAGCCCCTACAACCCTCCCTATCTCTGTAACCTCCTCCAGCCCCTACAACCCTCCCTATCTCTGTAACCTCCTCCAGCCCCTACAACACTCCCTATCTCTGTAACCTCCTCCGGCCCTACAGCAATCCCTATCTCTGTAAATTTCTCCAGCCCCTACAACCCTCCCTATCTCTGTAACCTCCTCCAGCACCTACAACGCTCCCTATCTCTGTAACCTCCTCCGGCCCTACATCCCACCCTATCTCTGTAACCTCCTGTAGCCCCTATAAACCTCCCTATCTCTGTAACCTCCTCCAGCTCTACAACCCTCCCTATCTCTGTAACCTCCTCCAGCCCCTACAATCCTCCCTATCTCTGTAATCTCCTCCAGCCTCTACAATCCTCCCTATCTCTGTAACCTCCTACAGCCCTACAACCCTCCCTGTCTCTGTAACCTCCTCCAGCCCTACAAATCTCCCTATCACTGTAACGTCCTCCAGCCCTACAATCCTCCCAATCTCTGCAACCTCCTCCAGCCCTCCAACCCTGCCTCTCTCGGTAAACTCCTCCAGCCCTACAACCATTCCCTATTTCTGTAACCTCCTCCAGCCCTACAACCGTCCCAATCTCTGTAACCTCCTCCAGCCCTACAATCCTCCCTATCTCTGTAACCTCCTCCAGCCCCTACCACCCTCCCTATCTCTGTAACCTCCTCCAGCCCCTAAACCCCTCCCTCTCTCTGTAACCCCCTCCAGCCCTACAACCCTCCCTCTCTCTGTAACCTCCTCCGGCCGTACAACCATCCCTCTCTCTGTAACCTGCTCCAGCCCCTACAATCCTCCCTACCTCTGTTACCTCCACCAGCTTTAAAAACCTCCCTGTCTCTGTAACCTTATTTAGCCCTACAACCCACCCTATCTCTGTAACCTCCTCCAGCTCCTACAACACTCCCTATCTCTGTCACCTCCTCCAGCCCTAAAACCCTCCCTATCTCTGTAACCTCCTCCTGCTTACAACCCTCCCTATCTCTGTAACCTCCTCCAGCCCTACAACACACCCTATATCTGTAACTTCCTCTAGCCCCGACAACCCTCACTCTTTCTGTAACCTCCTCCATCTCTACAACCCTCCCTATCTCTGTAAACTCCTCTAGCCCCTACAATCATCCCGATCTCTGTAACCTCCTCCAGCCCCTACAATCCTCCCTACCTCTGTTACCTCCACCAGCCTTACAAACCTCCCTGTCTCTGTAACCTTATTTAGCCCTACAACCCACCCTATCTCTGTAACCTCCTCCAGCCCCTACAATGCTCCCTATCTCTGTCACCTCCTCCAGCCCTAAAACCCTCCCTATCTCTGTACCCTCCTCCAGCTCTACAACCCTCCCTATCTCTGTAACCTCCTCCAGCCCTACAACCCACCCTATATCTGTAACTTCCTCTAGCCCCGACAACCCTCGCTATCTCTGTAACCTCCTCCATCTCTACAACCCTCCATATCTCTGTAAACTCCTCTAGCCCCTACAACCCTCCCTATCTCTGTAACCTCCTCCAGCCCTACAACCCACCCTATATCTGTAACTTCCTCTAGCCCCGACAACCCTCGCTATCTCTGTAACCTCCTCCATCTCTACAACCCTCCATATCTCTGTAAACTCCTCTAGCCCCTACAACCCTCCCTATCTCTGTAACCTCCTCTAGCCATTACAACCCTCCCTATCTCTGCTACTTCCTCCAGCTCTACAACACTCCCGCTCTCTGTAACCTCCTCCAGTCCTACAACCCACCGTATCTCTGTAACCTCCTCCAGCCTCTACAACACTCCCTATCTCTGTAAACTCCTGCAGCCCCAACAACCCTCCCGATTTCTATGACCTCCTCCAGCCCCCACACCCCTCCCTATCTCTGTAACCCCCTCCAGCCCTACAACCCTCCCTCTCTCTGTAACCTCCTCCAGCCCCTACAATCCTCCCTATCTCTGTAACCTCCTCCAGCCCCTACAACCCTCCCTATCTCTGTTACCTCCACCAGCCTTACAAACCTCCCTGTCTCTGTAACCTCATTCAGCCCTACAACCCACCCTATCTCTGTAACCTCCTCCAGTCCCTACAATGCTCCCTATCTCTGTAACCTCCTCCAGTCCCTACAACCCTCCCTATCTCTGTAACCTCCTTCAGCCCCTACAACCCTCCCTATCTCTGTAACCTCCTCCGGCCCTACATCCCACCCGATTTCTATGACCTCCTCCAGCCCTACAACCCTCCCTCTCTCTGTAACCTCCTCCAACTCTACAACCCTCCATATCTCTGTAACCTCCTCCAGCTGTACAAACCTCCCTATCTCTGTAACCCCCTCCAGCCATACAACCCTCCCTATCTCTGTAACCTGCTCCAGCCTTTACAACCCTCCGTATCTCTGCTACATCCTCCAGCTCTACCACACTCCCTCTCTCTGTAACCTCCTCCAGTCCTACAACCCACCGTATCTCTGTAACCTCCTCCAGCCTCTACAACACTCCCTATCTCTGTAAACTCCTGCAGCCCCAACAACCCTCCCGATTTCTATGACCTCCTCCAGCCCTACAACCCTCCCTCTCTCTGTAACCTCCTCCAGCCCCTACAATCCTCCCTATCCCTGTAACCTCCTCCAGCCCCTACAACCCTCCCTATCTCTGTTACCTCCACCAGCCTTACAAACCTCCCTATCTCTGTAACCTCATTCAGCCCTACAACCCACCCTATCTCTCTAACCTCCTCCAGACCCTACAACGCTCCCTATCTCTGTAACCTCCTCCAGTCCCTACAACCCTCCCTTTCTCTGTAACCTCCTTCAGCCCCTACAACCCTCCCTATCCTTGTAACCTCCTCCAGCCCCACAACCCTCCCTATCTCTATAACCTCCTCCAGACCCTACAACCCTCCCTTTCTCTGTAATCTCCTCCAGCCCCTACAACACTCCCTATCTCTGTAACCTCCTCCAGCCCTACAAACTTCCCTATCTCTGTAACCTTCTCCAGCACTACAACCCTCCCTTTCTCTGTAACCTCCTCCAGCCCCTACAACCCTCCCTACCTCTGTAAACTCCTCCAGCCCCTACAACCCTCCCTATCTCTGTAACCTCCTCCAGCCCCTACAACCCTCCCCATCTCTGTAACCTCCTCCAGCCCCTACAACCCTCCCTATCGCTGTAACCTCCTCCAGCCCCTACAACCCTCCCGATCTCTGTAACCTCCCCCAGCCCATACAACCCTCCCTATCTCTGTAACCTCCTCCAGCCCCTACAACCCACCCTATCTCTGTAACTTCCTCTAGCCCCGACAACCTTCCCTATCTCTGTAACCTCCTCCAGCCTCTACAATACTCCCTATCTCTAAAACCTCCTGCAGCCCCTACAACCCTCCCGATCTCTATGAACTTCTCCAGCCCCTACAACCCTCCCTATCTCTATGACCACCTCCAGCTCCTACAACTGTCGCTATCTCTGTAACCTCCTGCAGCCCCTACAACCCTCCCTATCTCTGTAAACTCCTCCAGCACTACAACACTCCCTATCTCTGTAACCTCCACCAGCCCTACAAACCTCCCTGTATCTGTAACCTCCTCCAGCCCCTGTAGCCCTCACTATCTCTGTAACCTCCTCCAGCTGTACAACCCTCCCTATCTCTGTAGCCCCCTCCAGCCTCTACAATCCTCCCTATCTCTGTAACCTCCTTCAGCCCTAAAAACCTCCCTATCTCTGTAACCTCCACCAGCCCTACAACATTCCCTATCTCTGTAACCTCCTCCAGCCCCTACAACCCTCTCTACCTCTGTAACCTCCTCCAGCCCCTACAACCCTCCCTATCTCTGTAACCTCCTCCAGCCCCTACAACCCTCCCTATCTCTGTAACCTCCTCCAGCCCCTACAACACTCCCTATCTCTGTAACCTCCTCCGGCCCTACAGCAATCCCTATCTCTGTAAATTTCTCCAGCCCCTACAACCCTCCCTATCTCTGTAACCTCCTCCAGCACCTACAACGCTCCCTATCTCTGTAACCTCCTCCGGCCCTACATCCCACCCGATTTCTATGACCTCCTCCAGCCCTACAACCCTCCCTCTCTCTGTAACCTCCTCCAACTCTACAACCCTCCATATCTCTGTAACCTCCTCCAGCTGTACAAACCTCCCTATCTCTGTAACCCCCTCCAGCCATACAACCCTCCCTATCTCTGTAACCTGCTCCAGCCTTTACAACCCTCCGTATCTCTGCTACATCCTCCAGCTCTACCACACTCCCTCTCTCTGTAACCTCCTCCAGTCCTACAACCCACCGTATCTCTGTAACCTCCTCCAGCCTCTACAACACTCCCTATCTCTGTAAACTCCTGCAGCCCCAACAACCCTCCCGATTTCTATGACCTCCTCCAGCCCTACAACCCTCCCTCTCTCTGTAACCTCCTCCAGCCCCTACAATCCTCCCTATCCCTGTAACCTCCTCCAGCCCCTACAACCCTCCCTATCTCTGTTACCTCCACCAGCCTTACAAACCTCCCTATCTCTGTAACCTCATTCAGCCCTACAACCCACCCTATCTCTCTAACCTCCTCCAGACCCTACAACGCTCCCTATCTCTGTAACCTCCTCCAGTCCCTACAACCCTCCCTTTCTCTGTAACCTCCTTCAGCCCCTACAACCCTCCCTATCCTTGTAACCTCCTCCAGCCCCACAACCCTCCCTATCTCTATAACCTCCTCCAGACCCTACAACCCTCCCTTTCTCTGTAATCTCCTCCAGCCCCTACAACACTCCCTATCTCTGTAACCTCCTCCAGCCCTACAAACTTCCCTATCTCTGTAACCTTCTCCAGCACTACAACCCTCCCTTTCTCTGTAACCTCCTCCAGCCCCTACAACCCTCCCTACCTCTGTAACCTCCTCCAGCCCCTACAACCCTCCCTATCTCTGTAACCTCCTCCAGCCCCTACAACCCTCCCCATCTCTGTAACCTCCTCCAGCCCCTACAACCCTCCCTATCGCTGTAACCTCCTCCAGCCCCTACAACCCTCCCGATCTCTGTAACCTCCCCCAGCCCATACAACCCTCCCTATATCTGTAACCTCCTCCAGCCCCTACAACCCACCCTATCTCTGTAACTTCCTCTAGCCCCGACAACCTTCCCTATCTCTGTAACCTCCTCCAGCCTCTACAATACTCCCTATCTCTAAAACCTCCTGCAGCCCCTACAACCCTCCCGATCTCTATGACCTTCTCCAGCCCCTACAACCCTCCCTATCTCTATGACCACCTCCAGCTCCTACAACTGTCGCTATCTCTGTAACCTCCTGCAGCCCCTACAACCCTCCCTATCTCTGTAAACTCCTCCAGCACTACAACACTCCCTATCTCTGTAACCTCCTCCAGCCCCTACAACCCTCCCAATCACTGTAACCTCCTCCAGCCCCTACAACCCTCCCTATCTCTGTAACCTCCTGCAGCCCTACAACCCACCCTATCTCTGAAACCTCATCCAGCCTCTGCTACAGTCCCTATCTCTGTAACCTCCTCCAGCCCCAACAACCCTCCCGATCTCTGTAACCCCCTCCAGCCCTACAACCCTCCCTCTCTCTGTAACCTCCTCCAGCCGTACAACCATCCCTCTCTCTGTAACCTGCTCCAGCCCTACAGCACTCCCTATCTCTGTAACCTCCTCCAGCCCCTACAATCCTCCCTACCTCTGTTACCTCCACCAGCCTTACAAACCTCCCTGTCTCTGTAACCTTATTTAGCCCTACAACCCACCCTATCTCTGTAACCTCCTCCAGCCCCTGCAACGCTCCCTATCTCTGTCACCTCCTCTGTGGTAACACAATACAGCTTCCTGTGACTCGAACTTTATTGCATCACTTCCTGTGATTAGTCCAGGATAAATACTGGACTGATCAGTTGGATCCTGGAGAGGCATAGAGTAAGACCTCTTTTGTATGTAGCACCTTTTTAGTTGATTAAAGCTTACTTTAAGTTCACCACGCGTAAGGCTCATTCTTACAACAATTTAATCAACTTTGGAAAATTTTGCACTCAAACTTTTTGGACGAACTCGGAACTAAGGATCCAGGGAATCACCCATCATGTAAAACATCCTTAAACCATCGCGTCTTGACTTGGACCCAAACACCCCAGCAGCCGGTAAGGTGTGGAAACACTGGTATCGCACGTTTGACAATTTTCTTGAATATTGTAAGGCTGATGATGACTCAAAGTTGCGGATACTCATCAACTGTGTCACCCCGAATGTATTTCAGTATGTGGAGGAATGGGACAGTTACGAGGAGGCAATTCGGACGCTTAAGAGACTATATACTAAGACACCGAATGAGGTCTATGCCATACATCTACTAGCTACAGCCCAACAAGGGCCGGAGGAATCCATTGATAAATTCCTCCAAGAGCTTCGCAGACTTAGTATGGACTGTAACTTTCAGGCGGCCTCAGCTGAGCTGTACCGTGAAGAAATGATCCATGATGCTTTCATCTGCGGGCTTGCCTCCCCATTTATACGCCAGCGTCTACTGGAAAGTAAGACACTTGAGCTTCAGAGAGCTTATGACATGGCTTGCTCTCTAGATCTGGCAAAAAGAAATGCAGACCTTTATACAGTGCCCAGACCTCGGTCTACTGCCTTAACTACAGTCAGGCAATTTAAGAGGCCACAGGTGAACTCTATTAGGGAGGTCTTTATCCCTGACAATCAATCTGATGACTTCACTGATGAAGAGGATGATGATCCCACTGTGGCAGCCTCTTGGCAATCTAAGAAATGCTTCTTTTGTGGTGATGAGTTTCACCCTCGGAAATTCTGCCCTGCTCGCAATGCGTTTTGCAGTCATTGCAACAAAAAGGGTCATTTTGCAAAGGTTTGCCTATCAAGAGCCACTACGAGGGCTTATCAAGCTAAGTCCTACCGAACTGCCCCGGTAAGGGCCTATCAAGATGTTCCGGCTAACATCTATCGTGCTTCCTCTCGGGTTTCCTCTCGAAGAAACACACCTAGAGTTTCAGCCACTCTTTGTGCAACGACACCAATTACAGCTGCTTGTCCTCAGAACCTATTCCATGCAGCTACAAAAGCATCAATTAATGGACATACTTTAGATGCCTTAATTGACTCAGGTAGCACTGATAGTTTCATTAGGGAACAGATTGTTGCAGAGTTAAAGCTACATGTTTTCCCATCGGACCAGGCAATTGCGATGGCTCAGTCATCACTTAATACCAGAATTTCTGGCTTTTGTGTGGTTGAAATAACACTTAATGGTCACAGGTATCCCTCCACCCAGCTTTCGGTGCTCAAGGATTTATGTAGTGATCTTATCTTAGGGCTGGATTTTCAAAAGCAGCATAAGAAGCTCACCATTGAGTTCGGCGGATCCAAACCTGAACTCACTATTTCTAATATACGACCTCGATTACCGTTCTGTGCATTGTCAGCAGCTTCACTGGATGAACCCTCACTGTTTACCAGTATCCCTCCTCGATGCAAACCGATTATAACAAAGTCACGACGTTTCAGTCAGGAAGACCAGTCTTTTATTGCGGCTGAGATTTCTCGGCTTTTAGCAGAGGATATCATCGAGCCTTGTTCGTCATCATGGGGCACCCAGGTCGTTATTGTTAAGAACCCTCTACAACCTCACAAGAAACGGCTGTGCATTGACTATTCACAGACCATCAATCAATATACGGACTTGGACGCATACCCATTGCCGCGCATCGATGATATGGTTAATAAACTGGCTGAGTACACGGTGTTCTCAACATATGATCTGAAAAGTGCCTATCATCAGGTACCCTTGAAGATCTCAGACAAGCAGTATACGGCCTTTGAAGCCAATGGACAGCTGTATCAATTTCGTCGCCTCCCCTTTGGGGTCACTAATGGAGTGGCTGTCTTCCAGCGAGCAATGGATGACCTGGTCAAACAGGAAGACTTGAAGGATACGTTTCCTTATCTGGACAATACTACTGTCGCAGGTCGCAATCAGCGGGAACATGACGCCAATCTCCAACGATTTTGGGATGCACTCCAGCACCGTAATTTGACATTAAATGCGGCTAAATCCATTGAGTCACAACCAACCATCAACATCCTTGGCTATTGTGTGGGCAATGGCATCATTAAACCTGACCCTGAAAGGCTTCGCCCACTCCAAGAACTCCCGCCACCTAAGAATCCGGCCTCCTTGCGCCAGGCCCTCGGCCTGTTTGCATACTATGCTACATGGATTCCTAACTTCTCGGACCGAATCCAACCTCTACTGAAGGCCAGCACATTCCCACTAGACACAGCGGCTGTTGCAGCCTTTAACCTCCTGAAAAAACAGTTGGAGAAAGCGGCTCTTCACTCCATCGATGAGAGTCTTCCTTTTGTTGTTGAGTGTGATGCCTCGGAGGTGGCGATCTCGGCCACTCTGAATCAGGAAGGTCGTCCGGTGGCATTTTTGTCCAGGACTTTTCAAGGGGCTGAGCTACATTATCCTCCAGTCGAGAAAGAAGCTACAGCCATCATAGAGGCAGTACGGAAGTGGAGTCATCTCCTAGCTCGCCAGCACTTTACCTTAATCACGGACCAGCGATCGGTCGCCTTCATGCTCGATAATCGAAAACAGACCAAAATAAAAAATAATAAAATCCAGCTTTGGCGGTTGGAATTGGCCTCTTTTGGTTACACCATCCACTATCGACCTGGCAAGGAGAATGTGGCTCCGGATACCCTCACACGAGCATTCTGCTCCGCCATGGCACCCTCTACGCTCGTAGACATCCATGATGGGTTGTGTCATCCGGGCGTTACTCGCATGCTACACTTCGTGCGGTCCCGAAATCTCCCATTCTCTACCGGGGATGTAAAGAAGATGTGCTCGGACTGCAGAGTCTGTGCGGAATTGAAACCTCAGTTTTTCCGCCCCTCGGGTGGTATACTCATACATGCGACCCAGCCAATGCAACGGCTTAGCATCGATTTTAAGGGGCCGTTGCCCTCTTCAACTCGCAACACTTATCTGTTAACCATGGTCGATGAGTATTCCCGTTTTCCGTTTGCCTTTCCCTGCCCCAATATGCTGACGACCACGGTTATCAGCTGCCTTGAGCAGGTATTTGCTTTCTGTGGCATGGCGTCCTATGTTCATTCGGATTGGGGCCCTTCTTTTATGTCAGGAGAACTCAAGGCCTATCTCTCGGAACGGGGTATTGCTGCCAGCAGAACGACGCCTTATCATCCGGTCGGGAATGGGCAAGTCGAGCGTTTTAACGCTATCATCTGGAATGCGGTACGTCTGGCTTTGAGATCTCGGGGCCTACCCAACCAGCAATGGGAAGCAGTACTTCCAGACGCATTACACTCCACACGGTCCCTCCTTTCGACCGCCACAAATACGACGCCTCATGAACGGTTCTTCCGATTTCAGCGTCGCTCATCCTATGGGATATCTCTCCCGTCATGGCTGACTACACCGGGACCAGTGCTATTCCGAAGATATGTCCGGGCATCTAAGAATGACCCCCTGGTAGATGAAGTTGAGCTCACTGACGTCAACCCTACCTACGCCTATATTCGGTATCCTGACGGTCGGGAATCTACCGTGTCATTGCGGGATCTGGCTCCCTGCCCGCCGAAACATAGAGGGACACCAGGGGATGATATTGTACCAGGCACATCTCTGGGCTCGCCAGGTGCCTCTCATCACGATCTGGATCTGACACCGGCTGGTACCTCACTCCAGCGTGCCGACCTGGGGCAGACTGACTATGAGCCCGTCGGGGCTCGCACGCGCAGCCACGATCCACCCCGTACCGTACGCTCGGAAACGGATCTGCCACAGCCCTGCCCGACACCCGTTCGGGCACCAGTACACAGTCAGGATCGTCCTGACCCCTCACAGAGCGGGCTGGATCACTCGGACTCTGGTCCACGGCCCGCGGCGGGTAAACGGGCTAGGGGCCCTCTACCGCTACGAGAACCCAAACGGGTGCGGCTCTCCCTCGTCCAGCGGCTACGAAATGGAGGGAGCATCCCGGCCTCCTAATCTTTTGGGGGGGGAGAATGTGGTACCACAATACAGCTTCCTGTGACTCGAACTTTATTGCATCACTTCCTGTGATTAGTCCAGGATAAATACTGGACTGATCAGTTGGATCCTGGAGAGGCATAGAGTAAGACCTCTTTTGTATGTAGCACCTTTTTAGTTGATTAAAGCTTACTTTAAGTTCACCACGCGTAAGGCTCATTCTTACGACATCCTCCAGCCCTAAAACCCTCCCTATCTCTGTAACCTCCTCCAGCTCTACAACCCTCCCAATCTCTCTAACCTCCTCCAGCCCTACAACCCACCCTATATCTGTAACTTCCTCTAGCCCCGACAACCCTCGCTATCTCTGTAACCTCCTCCATCTCTACAACCCTCCCTATCTCTGTATACTCCTCTAGCCCCTACAACCATCCCTATCTCTGTAACCTCCTCCAGCTCTACAACCCTCCATATCTCTGTAACCTCCTCAAGCTGTACAAACTTCCCTATCTCTGTAACCCCCTCCAGCCATACAACCCTCCCTATCTCTGTAACCTCCTCTAGCCATTACAACCCTCCCTATCTCTGCTACATCCTCCAGCTCTACCACTCTACCACACTCCCTCTCTGTGTAACCTCCTCCAGTCCTACAACCCACCGTATCTCTGTAACCTCCTCCAGCCTCAACAACACTCCCTATCTCTGTAAAATCCTGCAGCCCCAACAACACGGTGGCATAGTGGTTAGCACTGGTGACTCATAGCGCCAGGAACCCGGGTTCGAATCTGGCCTCGGGTGACTGTCTGTGTGGAGTTTGCACATTCTCCCCGTGTCTGCGTGGGTTTCCTCGGGTGCTCCGGTTTCCTCCCACAGTCCAAAAATGTGCGGGTTAGGTTGATTTGGCTATGATAAATTGACCCTTAGTGTTAGGGGGGGATTAAATATGTGGGGTTACGGGGATAGGATGGGATATGTTAGGGGGAATTAAATACGTGGGGTTACGGGGATAGGGTGGGATATGTGTCGGTGCAGGCTCGATGGGGATTCTGTGTGAGAAAGCAGGGACAGGGTACTGGATTTGGATGATCAGCCATGATCGTATTGAATGGTGGAGCAGGCTCGACGGGCCGAATGGCCTACTCCTGCTCCTAGTTTCTATGTTTCTAACCCTCCCAATTTCTATGACCTCCTCCAGCCCCTACACCCCTCCCAATCTCTGTAACCCCCTCCAGCCCTACAACCCTCCCTCTCTCTGTAACCTCCTCCAGCCCCTACAACCCTCCCTATCTCTGTTACCTCCACCAGCCTTACAAAACTCCCTATCTCTGTAACCTCCTTCAGCCCCTACAACCCTCCCTATCCCTGTAACCTCCTCCAGCCCCACAACCCTCCCGATCTCTATGACCTCCTCCAGCACTACAACACTCCCTATCTCTGTAACCTCCTCCAGCCCCTACAACCCTCCCGATCTCTATGACCTCCTCCAGCACTACAACACTCCCTATCTCTGTAACCTCCTCCAGCCCCTACAACCCTCCCTATCACTGTAACCTCCTCCAGCCCCTAAAACTGTCGCTATCTCTGTAACCTCCTGCAGCCCCTACAACCCTCCCTATCTCTGTAACCTCCTCCAGCACTACAACACTCCCTATCTCTGTAACCTCCTCCAGCCCCTACAACCCTCCCTATCACTGTAACCTCCTCCAGCCCCTACAACCCTCCCGATCTCTGTAACCTCCTGCAGCCCTACAACCCACCCTATCTCTGTAACCTCATCCAGCCTCTACAACAGTCCCTATCTCTGTAACCTCCTCCCGATCTCTATGACCTCCTCCAGCCCCTACAAACCTCCCTATCTCTATGACCTCCTCCAGCCCCTACAACTCTCCCTATATCTGTAACCTCCTCCAGCCCCTACAACCCTCCCTATCTCTGTAACCTCCTCCAGCCCCTACAACCCTCCCTATCTCTGTACCCTCCTCCCGCCCCTACAACCTCCCTATCTCTGTAACCTCCTCCAGCCCCTACAACCCTCCCTATCTCTGTACCCTCCTCCAGCCCCTACAACCTCCCTATCTCTGTAAACTCCTCCAGCCCTACAATCCTACATCACCGCGTATTGGGGAGCTGCTCATCACAGAGAGGACCCTGGTTCGGGAACTCACACCCTGACATAATTCCAGGAGGATCCTGGCACAGCCGGGCACACATTCCCAATTGAAGCTCAACCCTAGAAACGCTCCACGTCGGGAACAGGAAAATAAATCCCTCCCGATATTCACGGAGAATGTCCCATCTTATTATCTCCGTCTCCATCTCCGTCTCCCTCTCTGTCTCTCTCTCTCTCCGTCACTCTCTCTCCGTCTCTCTCTCTCTCTCTCTATCTTTCTCTCTCTCTCTCTCATTCTCAGTCGTGTCACTGTCAGCCGTGTCTCAGTTGGCAGCACCTTCGTGTCTGAGTCAGAAGGCTGTGGGTTCATGTCCCACTCCAGAGACTTGAGCACAAATATCTAGGCTGACACTCCCAGTGCAGTACTGTCATTGGGAAAATGCTGGAGTCCTTCATTAAGGAAGCAGTAGCAGGGCTTTTAGAAAAACATACTACAGTCAAACAGAGTCAGCATGGTTTTAGGAAAGGGAAATCATGTTTCACAAATTTGCCGGAGTTCCTTGAGGAAGTAACAAGCAGGGTGGACAAGGGTGAGCCAGTAGATGTGGTGTATTTGGATTTCCAGAAGGCATTCGATAAGGTACCAAATAAAAGGTTACTGCATAAGATAAGAGCTCACGGAGTTGGGGTAATATATTAGCATGGATAGAGAATTGGCTAACTAACAGATAGCAGAGAGTCGGGATAAATGGGTCGTTTTCTGGTTGGCAAACGGTAACTAGTGGGGTGCCACAAGGATTGGTGCTGGGGCCCCAACTATTTACAATCTACATTTATGACTTGGATGAAGGGATCGAGTGTGATGATACAAAAATGGGTGGGAAAGCAAGTTGTGCAGAGGACTCAAAGAATCTGCAAAGGGATATAGACAGGCTAGGTGAGTGGGCAAACATTTGGCAGATGGAGTATAATGTGGGAAAGTGCGAGGTTATCCACTTTGGCAGGAAAAATAAAAAGTTAGCATGCAAGTAATCAAAAAGGCAAATGGAATGTTGGCCTTTATTTCAAGGAGGTTGGAGTATCAAAGCAGGGAAGTCCTGCTGCAACTGTGCAGGGTATTGGTGAGACCACACCTTGAGTACTGCGTACAGTTTTGGTCTCCTGATTTAAGGAAGGATATACTTGCATTGGAGGCAGTTCAGAGACGATTCACTAGGTTAATTCCAGAGATGAGGGGGTTGACTTATGAGGAAAGGTTGAGCAGGCTGGGCCTATACTCATTGGAATTTAGAAGAATGAGAGGTGATCTTATTGAAACATATAAGATGCTGAGGGGGCTCGACAGGGTAAATGCAGAGAGAATGTTTCACCTCATGGGGAAATCTGGAACTCGGGGGCACAGTCACAGAATAAAGGGTCGCCCTTTTAGAACTGAGATGAGGAGGAACTTCTTCTCTCAGAGGGTCGTAAATTTGTGGAATTCTCTGCCCCAGAGAGCTGTGGAGGCTGGGTCATTAAATACATTTAAGGTGGAGATAGACAAATTTTTGCAAGATAAGGGAATGAAGGGTTATGGGGAGCGGGCTGGGAATTGGCTTTGAGCCCAAGATCAGCCATGATCTTATTGAATGGCGGAGCAGGATCGAGGGGTCAAGTGGTCTATTCCTGCTCCTATTTCTTATGTTCTTATGTCGGAGGGGCAGTACGGATGGAGCGCTGCACTGTCGGAGGGACAGTACTGAGGGAGCGCTGCACTGTCGGAGGGGCAGTACTGAGGGAGCGCTGCACTGTCGGAGGGGCAGTACTTAGGGAGCTCTGCACTGTCGGTGGGGCAGTACTGAGGGAGCGCTGCACTGTCGGAGGGGCAGTACTGAGGGAGCCCTGCACTGTCGTAAGGGCAGTATTGAGGGAGCGCTGCACTGTCGGAGGGGCAGTACTGATGGAACGCTGCACTGTCGGAGGGGCAGTATTGATGGGAGTGCTGCACTGTCGGAGGGGCAGTACTGTCTCACTCTGTCTCTCTCTCTATCTCTGTCTCTCTCTGCATCTCTCTGTCTCTCTCTCTCTCTCTCTCTCTCTGTGTGACTCTGTCTCTCTCTCACTTACTCGCCCTATATTCTCATTATCACTCCTTATCTCACCAGAGTGATACCAGGGCTCCAAGGGTTAAATTCCGAGGACAGGTTGCACAGACTGGGCTTGTACTCCCTCGAGTGTAGAAGATTAAGGGTCGATCGAATCGAGGTGTTTAAGATGATTAAAGGAGTCGATAGGGTAGATGGAGAGAAACTATTTCCTCTGGTGGGGGGAGTCCAGAACAAGGGGGGCATCGCCTTAAAATTAGAGCCAGGCCGTTCAGGGAGCGCTTGATGTCAGGAAGCACTTCTTCACACAAAGGGGAGTGGAAATCTGGAACTCTCTCCCCAAAAAGCTGTTGAGGCTGGGGGTCAATTGGAGCTTTCAAAACCGAGATCGATAGATTTTGTTGGGTATTGGTATGAAGGGTTGTGGAACCAAGACGGGTAAATGGAGTTAAGATGCAGATCAGACATGATCTAATTGAATGGCGGAACAGGCTCGAGGTGTCTGAATGGACTCCTTCTGTTCCTGTGTAACAGGCTCGAGGTGTCTGAATGGCCTCCTCCTGTGTAACAGGCTCAATATCGACACTGGGTAAGTGAGGCATTTTTAACAGCACGTAGTCCTCCGACTGCAGGAAGTGAGAGGCTCCCATCTACTGACACAGGAAATCAGCACAAGATCACGCACGCAATGTCTGACACCGCAGGCTGAAATAAAGCACACACTTTGAAGCGGGGGCGGGTGGGGTGTGAAGGGTCGGTCAGAGGAGAGAGAGAGAGACAGAGAGAGACGCCATCTCCACAAATAGGGTAATTTTGCATGCTGTGTCAAACATTAGGTTCGGCGTGTTCAGCAACTTGGACAGTGTGCGCTCCTCCACCAGTCCACACACAAACTTATCTCGCAACGCACGATCCAAAAATGTGCCGAATTTACATAGAAACATAGAAACATAGAAGATAGGAGCAGGAGTAGGCCATTCGGCCCCTCGAGCCTGCTCCGCCATTCGATGAGATCATGGCTGATCATCCAAACTCAGTACCCTGTACCTGCCTTCTCCCCATATCCCTTGATACCTTTAGCTTTAAGAAATATATCTAACTCATTCTTGAATATATTTAATGACTTGGCCTCAACTACCTTCTGTGGTAGAGAATTCCACAGGTTCACCACTCTCTGGGTGAAGAAATTCTTCCTCATTTCTGTCCTAAATGGCTTACCCCTTATCCTTAGATTATGACCCCTGGTTCTGGACTCTCCGACCATCGGGAACATTCTTCCTGCATCTAGTTTGTCCAGACCTGTCAGAATTTTATATGTTTCGATGAGATCCCCTCTCATTCTTCTATACTCCAGCGAGTATAAGCCCAATCGACCCAATCTCTCCTCATATGTCATTCCTGCCATCCCAGGTATCAGCCTTGTGAATCTTCGCTGAACTCCTTCCATGGCAAGAACATCCTTCCTCAGATAAGGCGACCAAAACTGCACACAGTACTCAAGGTGTGGTCTCACCAAGGCCCTGTACAACTGCAGCAGGACATCCCTGTTCCTATACTCAAACCCTTTCGCTATGAAGGCCAACATACCATTTGCCTTCTTCACCGCCTGCTGCACCTGCATGCTTACTTTCAGCGACTGGTGCACAAGGACACCCAGGTCTCGTTGCACTTCCCCTTCTCCCAATCTATTGCCATTCAGATAATAGTCTGCCTTTCTGTTTTTGACACCAAAGTGGATAACCTCGCACTAATCCACGTTATATTGCATCTGCCACGCTTCTGCCCACTCACCCAACCTGTCCAAATCATCCTGGAGTTTCTCGGTATCCTCCTCGCAGCACACACTC